>JAODAL010027014.1:0-55714 GCA_025379985.1 Phyllomedusa bahiana | reverse complement strand
TGCTTTTTTTAAGATTTACGTAGATGCTGCGTCAATGAACGTACTGGGTGGCAAAAGTCAAAAAACACGTAACTGTTATGTTTTGATATAATAAACGTATTTTTGACCTTTCAATTCACCTGTGGTGAATATAAAATTGCTGTTTTAAGTTTTACGTAGATGCTGCGTCAATGAACAGTACTGGGTGCGCAAAAGTCAAAAAACACGTAACTGTTATGTTTTGATATAATAAACGGTATTTTTTGCACCTTTCAATTCACCTGTGGTGAATATAGAATTGCTGTTTTAAGATTTACGTAGATGCTGCGTCAATGAACAGTACTGGGTGCGCAAAAGTCAAAAAACACGTAACTGTTATGTTTTGATATATTAAACGGTATTTTTTGCACCTTTCAATTCACCTGTGGTGAATATAGAATTGCTGTTTTAAGATTTACGTAGATGCTGCGTCAATGAACAGTACTGGGTGCGCAAAAGTCAAAAACACGTAACTGTTATGTTTTGATATAATAAATGGTATTTTTTGCACCTTTCAATTCACCTGTGGTGATATAGAATTGCTGTTTTAAGATTTACGTAGATGCTGCGTCAATGAACAGTACTGGGTGCGCAAAAGTCAAAAAACACGTAACTGTTATGTTTTGATATAATAAACGGTATTTTTTGCACCTTTCAATTCACCTGTGGTGAATATAGAATTGCTGTTTTAAGATTTACGTAGATGCTGCGTCAATGAACAGTACTGGGTGCGCAAAAGTCAAAAAAGCGTAACGGTTATTTTTTTATAGAATAAATTGTATTTTTTGCACCTTTTCAATTCACCTGTGGTGAATATAGACTTGCTGTATTAAGAGTTACGTAGATGCTGCGTCAATGAACAGTTACTGGGTGCGCAAAAGTCAAAAAAACACGTAACTGTTATGTTTTGATATAATAAAATGTATTTTTTGCACCTTTCAATTCACCTGTGGTGAATATAGAATTGCTGTTTTAAGATTTACGTTGATGCTGCGTCTATGAACAGTACTGGGTGCGCAAAAGTCAAAAAACACGTAACTGTTATGTTTTGATATAATAAACGGTATTTTTTGCACCTTTCAATTCACCTGTGGTGAATATAGAATTGCTGTTTTAAGATTTACGTAGATGCTGCGTCAATGAACAGTACTGGGTGCGCAAAAGTCAAAAAAACGTAACTGTTATGTTTTGATATAATAAAGGGTATTTTTTGCACCTTTCAATTCACCTGTGGTGAATATAGAATTGCTGTTTTAAGATTTACGTAGATGCTGCGTCAATGAACAGTACTGGGTGCGCAAAAGTCAAAAAACACGTAACTGTTATGTTTTGATATAATAAACGGTATTTTTTTGCACCTTTCAATTCACCTGTGGTGAATATAGAATTGCTGTTTTAAGATTTACGTAGATGCTGCGTCAATGAACAGTACTGGGTGCGCAAAAAGTCAAAAAACACGTAACTGTTATGTTTTGATATAATAAACGGTATTTTTTGCACCTTTCAATTCACCTGTGGTGAATATAGAATTGCTGTTTTAAGATTTACGTAGATGCTGCGTCAATGAACAGTACTGGGTGCGCAAAAGTCAAAAAACACGTAACTGTTATGTTTTGATAAAATAAACGGTATTTTTTGCACCTTTCAATTCACCTGTGGTGAATATAGAATAGCTGTTTTAAGATTTACGTAGATGCTGCGTCAATGAAACAGTACTGGGTGCGCAAGTCAAAAAACAGTAACTGTTATGTTTGGTTATAATAAAAGGTATTTTTTGCAGTGTTCAATTCACCTGTGGTGAATATAGAATTGTGTTTTTAAGATTTACGTAGAGCTGCGTCAAGTGACAAACGTACTGGGTGCGCAAAGTCAAGAAAACACGTAACTGTTATGTTTTGATTTAAATAAACTGTATTTTTGCACCTTCTCAATCACCTGTGGTGAATATAGAATTGTGTTTTAAGATTTACGTAGAATGCTGCGTCAATGCAACATTACTGGGGTCGCAAAAGTCTCAAAAAACACGTAACTGGTTATGTTTTGATATAATAAAATGGTATTTTTGCACCTTTCAATTCACTGTGGTGATATAGAATTTGCTTGTTTAAGATTTGTAGTAGATGCTGCGTCAATGAAACTGTACTGGGTGCGGCTAAAAGTCAACAAAACACGTAATGTGATGTTTTCGTTCGATACACAGGCTCATTTTTGGAATCAAACAACTGTGCTGGACTACAAGAATTGGCTGGATGTGTAATTTAAGTGCAAGGTGGATATATCAAACAGTCACAAAAATTAAAAAGAACTAACTTATACTGAAATTGTTACTGATAAAAAGTGGAGGTTTTGCAGCTAACAAAGAGACCTGCTGTACCTAGAATGATGTTTTATCCTATATATGTTCAGGCTGGCCAATATCAGGAAATATTTCAAATAGCAAAATGTTATAATAAAGGATTGATTTTGTTTTTTTTTTTTTTTTTGTTTCCCCCCACTACAATGCTACACTAAGTATTGGTGAACTCTTATCCAATGTTTTTATAGTTAGAGCTTGTCTGTGTTCCCCCGCGGGGCCCCCCTCCCGCCCCCACCGCGTGATTTTTCGGGGTAGATGCTGTTTTAAAAAATTTCTCTAGCTAACTACAAAAATTCTTAAAATCTCAAATTTAACTAAAGGGAAAAAACGGACACAGTTTAATGTAGGGTTTCTCGTGCGAAATAGACTAATTTCGTGAGTTGTTTGGCCACAGGCAGAGCCGGGTTTCCTTTTCCCTATGAGACGTGGGGAGGCATGAGGCTAAAACGGGAAACGCTGTTCTATTTTAAAAACGGGGGTAAATGTGTTTTTTCCCAGCCAATGCAACTTTTAAAATCCCAGTCATGACGTCGCACAAACTTTTACCCTGCTCTATTCTGTAATCTCATTTGCGGGGCCCGCCAAAATTACGGAAGCGCCAAAAAGGCGCGATTTTTAATAGATGTTTGCTCAGTTTTTAACCCTTTTAATTATCGCATGTTTGGGAAAAATTTGATAAACTTAAAAACCTTGCCGTTTTCCAAACTTTGTTTTTTAAAAAAAGCTCAACATACGGGTGAGGAAAATGGACGGGGCTATGTGGGATACGCAGAAAATTGTGACAGGGAACAGAAGGTTTTTCTATGTAAAAAATTTAACCCCGCGTTCACAATGGGGGGGGGAAAAAAATTCCCCGGTTGGGGCCCCTGCAGCCCCTCTGGGTGCAGGTATGACTGGAAAGGGAAGTTACAAAGGTGGGAGGGGAGAAAACGGGTGCGGGGGAAAGGGATTTGGTGCAGGGGGGAGAGAAAAAAAAAGGGGTGCAGGGGGAAAGGGCCTGGTGCGGGGGGGGGGAGGGCCGGGCCCAGGGGGGAGGGGGAATTTTAGGGGGGGGTGAAATTTTTTTGGGGGAGGGGGGGGGGGGGCGCCATTGGGCTGTACTTCCCTTTGGGCCCCAAAATGCCTTGTCCCGGCCCTGATTTTAAATTGGCCCTTTTTTTAAAAAAAACCCGGGCAAAAAAAACAGGGGGGAAAGCGCCGGCCCACCCTTTGGGGAAAAATACTGTCTGATTTTTCAGCCAAATAGTCTTTTTTTGTTTATATCCAGAGACTTAAAACCTCTCCAGCTGAGAGTTTGCTATAATTGCTTCTGCGAGCTGAACAGATAAGCAGTGCAGAGTTCTCTCTTGTTTTGATAGTTTGCTATAATGGATCAGTACAGGTAAAAAAAAAATCCTGTTAGTTTCACTCAAACAGGGAATTTCCAAGACCGGATACAGTTGTAGAAAATGGATCAATGTATCGGAGTTTTGTGAAGAAAGTCACCATGTTTTTCTAATTCTGGGCCACTGACACACGGAGCATTTTTGATGCGTTTTTTTTGTGCAGAAAGGTACGACATTAATTGCTGTTCCTTTCTCTGCACAAAAAACACATCCAAAAACGCACCAAAAAACACTCCGTGTGAAAGCACCAGATGGAAGCCTACATGAACCTCCTGTGGCGGGCAAAAGCTCCCACATAAAAAAATATGCCCCTTTCACAGGCGTAATTGGGGAATACAGTACCGGCCCCCAAAATAAGCCGGGTGTTGGGGAGTCGTGCTGAAAAGCGCGTACCCCCTGCGATGGGGGGGGGAGCTAGCCGGCACTTTGACATGCATTACTCCGGAAAGTTTTTCCCTTGCAAGTAATTGACATGTAATTTTTTTTCCCGTGCGTAAAATTACAATCTTTTTTTTTGGGAGGGGGGAGAGGAGGGGTTTTTCCATAATTTTCTAGGGAAAAAATGTGGATTACCCTTTCGTTTTAAAGAGGAAAAATTCGACGAAAAAGCGACTAAAATTTCCACCCCTTTGTAAACCTTTGTTTAAGGTTTTTGGGAAATTTTTTAAGTTTGTAGTTTTCCTTTAAAAATTGGGGGATGGAACAATCCTACATTTACCAATATTGAGACACCACAAGGCATCCTATACAGCAAGCAGCCTTCAAAGAGTTTTTAAGCAGTGGGGGGCCCGAAAAGGGCAGGGGCAAGGGGCGCTGCCCCGCAAAATAAACTTTTTATTCCCGGGCCAAATTTTTTTTTTGACTGTGAGCAATAAAACTGAGCAGCAGACACGGACGAATGGGATCTTAGTGCCGGGTTACAGTGACCTGCTCACCGTGCTTAAAAACCACAGTTATTTTATCAGGAATAAATCTGTCACTGACCAAGGGGGAAAAAAGTGTCTGCCCACCGGAAATTAAAACACCCGCTCTACCCCTGCACTTTTTAAAATCACAATATTACCATTACTAATATATACCAGGTGCACTTCAAGGTTTTACAGGGTTTCTTTCGTTACAAGTTTCCAAACTTTTCCCTCTACTTTAAGGTTCAGTCCCGTTTCGGATACACCCCAAAATTTACCAAAAAGGGCAATTGGTTTTTTTTTTCACCCCGTCAAAACTTTACTTCGAGTGATATTGAATGGATGCAAAGTCTTATGTGCACAGAAAATGCAGCACTGGAAGAGAGGGGAAATTTTGGGGTGGAGTTTAAGAAACGTCAGTTTTTTTGTACTGATTTCCTACCCAAAACCCGCAACTTTTTTTTTTCCTGGAAAATTTTAAATTTTGGGAAAAAAAAGTGAAGCTGACACCAAACCCAAAAGAGGGAATAAAAAAAATAGCGGGGCAAGGGCATAAATGTGGTTTCTATTTTGGGGGTCCAAGAGGAAAGGGGCCCCTTTTTTCAGGGTTTGGGCTTGGGACCCTTTTTAATAGGGTTTTGACCATTAAAATCCCCTGAGTGATGCAAAAGCTAGCCAAAAGAGGATGAGGAAAAATACTGAAAATGAAAAAAAATTAAAGAAACAGGAATTTTCCAAATACCAGGGGAAAAGGGGGTCGAAGTGTGGGGGGCAGCTCCAGAAAAGGGCCTTAAAATTCATTTTTCTGTTTATTTCTTCTTGTTTTATATTTCCAAAAGTCCGGGATTGGCCCAAATTTAACTTGGGATTGGTAATTCAGTTGTGGTGCCAGGTACTTGATAGTTGGGACTGACCCCTGTGTGGGCAATTCAGCAGAAGGGGCTCTTTGCGAGCACAATATCTGCTTTACAGGTGGCTCATGGACCATCAGTTTTCCCCTTTATTTTATCAGTTTTAGGCTATGTCTACACAGTTAAAGTTAAAATACCGTTAAAAATCCGATGGTATTTTAACTTCACCGCCAATGGTTTTTTTGCGCAAAGCACTTTTCAGTCCGGGGTTTTCCCGCGGCCCAACATTGGGGTACGGGGCCTTTGAATGATAGAACATGTTCTCTCTTAGGGGGACGTTTATGAAGATCGATGCGTCGAAGCGCCTGTTTTCACGTTTTTTTCCGTGAAAACTGCCCCTGTGTATTGGCGCCAAGTTGCGCTCAAATGGGGGCAAACTTCGACGCCTTGACAGACAGACCACATTGAAATTGGTGTCAGGCTTTAAATGGCTTATTTTAAGACCCATTATACATGCGTCGTTTTTTCAAATGTGGTGCTCCTTTCCCCAAACGCCACAGCACCCCCCTTTATGTTGGCGTTAAAAATTGGGCAAAGTTTTCGTCAATGCCCCTTTACTAAGGGAGTGCGTCGACGTGGAGGGGGGCACAGAGGGGCGCATTATAGCCAGAAAACGTGAAAAGGCGACAAATGCCCCCTTAGAGAGACGTTTAAAAATGCTCAGTAAAAAAATTTTGGCTTGTAGGTACAGCACTATTTTTATTGAGGTTACACGCACGGGGTTGGGTTCGGATTTTTGGATTCTAAAACTAAAACCCACCGAAAATCCAAAAAAAAATGTGCTTTTTACACATAGCCTTGGGGTATATTACATGGGAATTGCGAGGGTTTTTTGGGCCCGGTTTTTCGCTGCAATCACCCTAAATCCCCCCGAAATTACAGAATTCAAGGCCCATAGAGAGCTATGAATTACCTCCGTTTTCCTGACGCGTATTGACGCAGGGATAATAAAAGTGAATGGGGCGCCCCCCTGCCCACGCGTACTTCTAAAACACCCGCCGTATTGTGGCGCGTACTGTAAGTGCCGCAAAACGCCATGTGAACATACCCTTACTCTTGAATACTTAGATACAGAAATGAATACATACACAAACCACCAGGGAAAGCAAAAAGGAACAATTTTGGATGTAATGGATGTCTTCTAGTTGTCGATGTCCTCCACATGTTGTCTACTGCAATTGATTTTTTTTTCTGCTCCTCACCCTGTAAATCTGCAAATAATTTTTGCTCAATTAAATGTAGACTTCCACAACTGGTCTTGAGCAGATTTATTAATTTGGTGAGTGTCAGGTAAAAACCATCGTAGCCATAAGTATTGCAGGTGTCCAGGAAAGGCAGTCTGCTTTTATTTGGGAAATTACGAGTTACTTGTCTATACCTGTGACTTTGAACTCCACATTATACAGCAAGTGAGCAAAAGAAAAATGTAAAAAGGAATCAAAAAGTTGCCAACAACAAGGTTAATTTACTCCTTGGGTGGAGAAGTGAGGGGGGAGTTGGCTATAGCACAAAGAGCACATGACCCGGGGTACGTTTCCAGGTCAGTGAAATGTCAGAATGTTTTTAATTACTTAGCTCCATGGGATTTTGAACATAATAAACCGCTGTCCAGTATTATTTGTTAGCTTTAGGGAACTCAATGAGAACAGGATTAATTTTGTTATTTGAATACGTTTTTCCCTGGATAAAACTTCATGTATTATTACAGCTAAAAGAAACAGAGGGCAGCTTATCCGAAAGCAAAATAAAATATCTTCATTCCCATAACTGAAGTCAGTGGCGAGGTCAGTGTCTTCCATCTTGTCTGACCTAATTGTAGACAGAAAGGGCGGCATGTATGAAATTTGCCGTTTAAATGACAAATTTCATGCGCATTATAATAGCTGAGAATGCGCCTGATTTATGAACCTGCTCTACAGCGAGTCGTTAAATCAGGCACATTCTAGCGCTAAGACATTTCTGGCTCAGGTAAACCATTTTGAAAGTCCTCTTCCTGCAGAATTTACCACACAAACACGTTACACTCCTCACTATTTTAGCACATCCCTACCTGTTCCCAAGCCCTTACATAGCACCCATAATGGTAATAATGACTCCCTTGCACTCCTGCAGCAAAAGTACCCCCAGTCATCTGTGTAGGCCCTCCTAGTAGGTAGGTATATATATCCCCCTTTTGTAGGTATGTATATAGCCCCCCCAGTAGGTAGATATATAGTCCTCCTTTAGTAGGTAGGTATATAATCCTCTCTAGTAGGTAGGTATATAGTTCTCCTCCTAGTAGGTTGGTATATATGACCCTCCTTGTAAGTAGGTTTGTAGTACCCCCTAGTAGCTAGGTATTCATGTCCCACCTAGTAGGTAGCTATTCATGTTTCCCTTAAGAAGGTAAGTATGTAGTCCCCCGTAGTAGATCGATATATAGATATCTCTCTATTAGGTAGGTTTATATTTACCCTCTAATAGGAGGGTATATAGTTCCCCTCTAATACATAGATATATATTCTCCTTCTATTAGGTAGCCTTCCTCCTGTAGTATAGTCACCAATACAGAATAAAAAAAAAAATACTCACCCCACTGCGCCGAGCAACACTCTTCTGGAGTCGGCGTTACCTGAACCATTACTTCTAGAGCAGTCAGTGGGGAGCAGATAGCTGTTCTGCCGTACATTTCAATTGTCTAGTAGTTAGGTTTATATTCCCCTTTTGGAAGGTAGGTATTTATCCCACCTTAGTAAGTAGGTATATAGTTCCCCCCTTATTGATCAGTACATAGTGTAGTCATCATTACAGAATTAAAAAAATAAATAAAATACTCACCTCTCCCCATTCCCCCACTGTATAGCGCTCTTCTAGAGCCTGTGTCCGGACCAGACGGCATGACATAATCATACCATCTGTTTCATGACGCTACTTGACAAAGTAATAATGATGTTACTACATCGTGTCATATGAGCAGATAGCTATCTGCACCCTATTCTGCTTGTATGCGCATCGGGCTTCCCGGGGGTATACCTGTTCCACCCAACCCCCCAGTGGACTTGTCAAAGCTGGTGCAGTGACCTGGCTGCATTTCTACATAAAGTCTAAATAATATTCTCAGAATATGACCATATATTACCACCACATAGTGTGTGAATAGTACCACTATACTATTACTGAATAAAGATCACTATACAAAGACTGATGTTACCACCATACAATGACTATATGGTGGTAGATACCAGTTGTAGACATATAAGTGATTACAGTGCAGTTACATCCGTTGGATTACAGGTGACGTCTCATCTGATGAATCATTTGCTTTCTCTATTCTACTCCACCTGATCTAGATTGCCATGACAACTTCTCTTAGTCATGACTCGTCTCTGCAGAATTTACCACACAAATATCTTAGAATCCTTACTTTTCCAGCATCTCGACCTGTTCTCCACCTCTGTACAAACTCCCCGAAGGGTGATAGGTGGAGCTGGTGTTATAAAGAGTGAAAGGTGGGGATTGCATATTGTGTCGGCACTAGACTGCCTAACACAGTGATAGAGGGAAAGCGGGGGGGGGGGGGGGAGTTACAGACCACGGATAAAGGGCACTCTCTTCTGGTGTGATATCATTGTTAAGTCTGGTATTCAGGTATGATATAATAAAGTATCTAAAGACATATATATACAAAAAAGTACATGAGGCATGATACAATTAAAAAAATTTTTTTTTTTTTTAAATAAACAGTACCACAAATGGGTTGTCAAATAACATATTAGGGAATTCTGTGGTCACTGTGTAATGCCTTGTTTCCCCAGTGGAGGCACCGCAGGGAAACTAAAGACTTTCCATAAAGTTCCTCCACAGGTAAAAGCAGACTATTTGGAGATAAGGCAGTGGGACATCCTGAGTGCCGCTATCCAAAGAAAAAAGGCATTTCCAAAGCAGATTAATCCTTTGAAATTGCAAATAAGTGTAATGTGTGAGGCCAGACTATAAAGCTCATGCACAATCTCTAGTGTTTTACATTTTCTCTTCCTGAAATTCCTTGAATGGTAATGGATCCATCTTGAGAGTGACCCCATGTTACTGCTATGCTTTACATGAACTTGCCTTCCATAATTCTGCTTTAACAAGAGCTATTAGTAAACCATTTAATATCATCATTGGCAATTTCCGTTAACCTCCTGGTACTGAGACCTATCATTATAGCCATAGGTGTCCAGGCTTTTTATTCCAGAGGCTCCGTATAATGCTTTTTCCTGTGACTGTTGTGTTGCCTTAAGGGTTACCATCGTGTTCAACCCCAATTATGGCTTGCTGCCTCACATTGGACATGGAAAACTAGCAATACTTGTTATTCTTCCAATCTCTAAGGCTTTTACCTTATGATCTGGGATAAGTGCCATATTTCCTGTGTTATTTACATCTCTCATAAAGAATGATATGTATACACTAGTACAGTGCAAACGTTGTAGGCACCAGTGAACAAATTCTGTAATGCTAATATCTTTTACAAATTTGGTTTGACTCCTGGTCTATAGATCTGAATTTTTAGTTGAATGGATGTTCCAAAAATTTTAAATGTGTGTCAGGTATTAAAGGAGGATAGAAAATAGAAGAAAAAACCCGAAACTTACCTTTTAGCTGCTTAGCGCACCATGACATACACGTACATCATGGCGATGCTAAGGGAGAAAGGAGCGCCTTTTTGTAAAACCCACTCATACGCATTTGATGGGCTTTTAAAATCAGCGCACCCCCCAGTAAAGAGAGAGGGGAACCAGTCCACCCTACGTTTTTTTTTATGTTAAATGCAGGGTGATTGTGGTCTCAGCGTCTAAATGAATGAGGAATGGTGTTGCGTATTGAGGGGGGCTTTGAAAAGGCAGCGAACCTAATGAAGGTTTTCTGCTGCCTTTTTAACCCCTGCCATACGGGAATCATAGGAGCGCCACCCCACACTTCGCTTATATACATAATGTAGAACAGTGTACAAGTGATCGCGCACCCTAGTGCTTAAGTATCCTAGGGGGATTAAATGTATAAGTTAACCCCCCCTATATGAGTGTGATAGCAACTGTTCATTAGTGAGCTGCACCTGCTGCATTTCTCCTAGGTACACTGGGGGTTTTATTTTCCCTGTGGGAAAGGTTCATTGTCCAGCCATTGAGTTGTATGTATGGTCTTTGTTTCTCTGTTTTAGACTAATTGAATTTTTTTTTCTATACATATAAAAAACAAGAAACAAAATATTAAAAATTCAAATCAACCTCCTTTTGGGATTTTTCAAATAAAAAAATAAAAAGTAACACATAATTGACAATCTTTCATAAAAGATTGATCTTTTTAAAAAAAATATCATTAAAAGGGGGGTAATACCGGGGGGAGCAGACAAAACCTGCCCGGGGGCCGGGGCCCTTTAGGGGGCCTGGCCCTGGGGAAGCTGCACCACTGTACCCGGGAGTTCTGCTCCCGCACCCAAACCCGGGAAAGGAAAAAAAAACAGTTCACGGCACCGGGCGCGAAATGAGGGGGGCCCCCCCCCATCTACCCCTTGAAGCCGGCCCCCCGGCCCCAGCACTGAGGGAGTGCGCCTGGGGTGCGAAAGGGCGACGCTCATTTTTTGCAAATTTCCCTCTTTAAATGATCACGGGGCGCGCGGTGCCCAAAAGGCGGCGCCCCTGCTGAGCAAGAGGTGGGCGCGGCGCATCGGGGGAGTGTGGACCCGGGAAGTAAACTAAAATTTTTATTTTTCCGACCCTAACTGCCTGTATAAAGCCCCCCTAAGCCTGTTTTACCCCCAAAACCTGTATATACCCCAAAGCCCGCCTTTATACCCAAACCTCCCCAAAAACCCCCAAGTGCCTATTAAAAATCAGCCCGCCTGTATACCCCCCTAAGCCTGCCCATATAACCCCAAACCTGCTATATACCCCAAAAGCCTGTATACCCCTTTAACCTGCCTGTATACCCCCAAGCCTACCTGTATACCCCCAAGCCTGCTGTAACCCCCTAAGCCTACCTGATACCCCCTAAAACCTGGCATATACCCCCTTAAAACCACCTTATACCCCTAAGCTCCTATTTTACCCACTAAACCTGCTATATACCCCCTAAACTTACCTATATACCCCTTAAGCCGCCTTTTAAAACCCCCCCCATAAAGCCTGCCTATATGCCCTTTAGAACCCCCCTAAAGCTTTCCTGCCTTTTTAACCCCCCGAAGCCGACCTGTTAAATTATATCGGGTCCCTATGACCTAAAACCTTTCCTACCTTCTATATCGCCCCTATACCCACCAACCCTGTCTACCTGTATGGCTCCCCTAGTACCTAAACCCTGCCTGTCTACCTATTTGCCCCCTAAGCCCTAAAACCCTTACATGTTGCCTGCTTATTTGGGGACCCCATTGCCTATTTACCTACCGTCTACCTTTTGGGCCCCACCTATACCCCAGCTATGGGGCCCACCCAAGCATACCTACCCACCTTGGGCCTAAAATGCCTCCCGTGCAATCTATACCCCGTTGTTACTACCTAATTGAACTTGCCTAAAATCTGCCCCAAAATACCTAGCATCTCCCCACCTACCTGGGGCCTATTTACGCCCACCTACCAACCCAAGCCTACTAAACCAACCTACCTGGGTCTACCAACCTATCTAAGGGGGGTTACCTGTTATATGATTCATGAACAGGCCAAATGTAACACAATTCCCAAGGTTGAATTCTTGTTTCCCCCTTTGGGGACTGGACCTCTAATCTTTGGCCCCGTACCCCTCTCCCCCCATGGGAAGTTTTTAAGAGGTGGGGGGCAGTGAAGAAGGTGCTGAAAAAGTGAGATTCTAATTTATGTGTTCTAAAACTGCAGGGCAAGTGGGGTCCCGGGGAAGCGCCGGGGGTTGAGAAAGGGTGCAGACAAAAGGGAAAGTCAAAAAACTCAATAGAGAAAATTACCTTTTTGGTCAAAATGTAACTGTACTGTTATACTTATATGTCTGCCCAGCTGTTTTATACTACCATATATGGTCCGTATGGGGTAGTTACAGTCTACAGAGCCCCTTACACAGATGTCTAAAAACTATATGGTCATTTGGTATGGAGGATTATACAGTTGGAGCCTGTGAACGGTTTTTTACCTTTATGGTCATTGTAGGAGGGAATATATGTCTCGAGCTTGTACATTGGTGTATACCACATATGGCACTGATGGTGCAATAACATCTGCAAGGGCCTGTGACCTGGTGTTTACCACTATATGGCACTGTAGGATGTAATATAAATTTGTAGGGCCTGTGTCATGGTTTTTACCCCCTTAAGGTCCTGTATTTGATCTTTTTTCAGTAATAGCGTAGGGGTGTTATTCAGTCCTTTGTGATGGGAATCTGTGGGCTTGTTTGGTAGTTTAATCGGTCCATATGTAGTGCTTATTGGGAAAGTGGATGGGTATATGGGGGTTTTTTTGGGTAGCAGTACGATGATGATTTGTATGGTAACAATCCTTGTTAGTGTAATGGCGACCTAAAAGGTCCCCCAAAAAAAGTTTTGTTGGGGGGGGGGGATTTAAAAAGTTGCTATGGGGCCCAGGTTTTTTTTTTTACACCCCCCATATATTTTTCCCATATGGTAAACACCATGGGTTTTTTTGTTATTTCGTGTCCCAAAAAATTTGTATAAAAAGTGATCAAAAAGTTGAATGTATCCCAAAACTGCATCAATAAAAATTATACTTCAGCCCACAAAAAAAATCAGTCCTCACTCAGATCCATAGAGGAATAAACAAAAAACTTGGTTGCAGAAAATGATGATGAAGCGCAAATGTGAAAAATAGAGAATATTTTTTTTTTTCTAAGTACTAAAAAAATAACGGAAACTCTACATACCTGATATCACCAGAATTGTACTGGCCTGCAAAATACAGATAATATTATTTATACCGAAAAGTGAACACCATAAATCCGAACCCCCAGCAAAAATTATGCAGTTAGGTTTTTTCAAGTTTCATCCCACAGGATTTTTGGGGGGCTTCCCAGTACATTATATGGTAAGGTCAATGGAACCATTACAAAGTACATTTTTTTCCACAAAACACAAGCCCCTTTATGTCTTTGTTGTGACTCTTGGAAGGCGGGGGGAAAAATCAGTCTGGTCTTTAAGGGGTTAAACCTGCTCATTGCATTGACGCTGCTGGTCTCAGTTATCCCTGCCAATGACGCTATGGTTCTTCACGTGACCCCGCAGCTCTTCATAGGCCACAGCAAACTGTTGCTGGATATGTGGCATGTGACCTCTGCATCCTGTGATTGGCTACAGGGTCATGTGTAGAATGAATGGCAACATCATTGGCCAATGTCACTGGGAATGAGGGGCTATAAAAGGTCATTTTTTTCTGTTTTCTATCATCCCCATATGACAAACAAGCATTTACAACGTTTGGAACACCCTGTTAAAGCATTTAACGAGCAGAAGTTCATATGAAAGAGAAAAAGGAGCTGTGAGCAGCAGTCTATATGTGAGAGCTTGAAGATCCATGACTTCAGAAGGAATGTGCTAAAAGAGAGGACACAAAGCGCAGCCTGTGTGAATCCGAACGGTTAGATGTGAGAAGGATTGATCAGTAAGCCTCTCACCTGATTTAGTTGTACTAGATGGTACATCTCATAGAAAACGACACTTCTGCACCATAGAGCAGGATTGTGAAGAGTAGTCCAGAAAGCCTGGAGACTGCAGTAATCACATCACCGATCTGCACTGAGAGGTTCACGGTAGCATTAAACTCAAAAGAACCGAAATCCTAGCGCTCAAACAAAATACAGATAAACTGACACTGGTTTTTACCAATAAATTCTGGGTCAGTTTTATTTTAAGAACATACAATACAAGTCTTGACTACACGTTTCACAGGAGCACTCCTGGCTCCGCTTCATCAGGTCAGTTATTGAAGATCCATAAGCAACAATCTATGTGAGAATGGAAGGCCACAAGCAGCAGTATAAATGTGAGACAAGAGCAGCAAGCTGTCCTTGAAAGAGAGGGGCCATGAGTAGCAGTCTGTGTGTGAGAAACAATGGGGCCATGAGCAGCAGTCAATGTGAAACAGGGGGCATGAGCAGCATTCTATGTGAAAGAGGGATGCTATGAGCAGCAGTCTATGTGAAAGATGTATGCCATGAGCAGCAGTCTATGTGAAAGAGGGATGCTATGAGCAGCAGTCTATGTGAAAGATGTATGCCATGAGCAGCAGTCTATGTGAAAGAGGGATGCCATGAGCAGCAGTCTATGTGAAAGAGGGATGCTATGAGCAGCAGTCTATGTGAAAAAGGGATGCTATGAGCAGCAGTCTATGTGAAAGATGGATGCTATGAGCAGCAGTCTGTGAGAAAGATGTATGCCATGAGCAGCAGTCTATGTCAAAGAGGGATGCTATGAGCAGCAGTCTGTGTGAAAGATGGATGCTATGAGCTGCAGTCTATGTGAAAGATGTATGCCATGAGCAGCAGTCTATGTGAAAGAGGGATGCTATGAGCAGCAGTCTATGTGAAAGAGGGATGCTATGAGCAGCAGTCTATGTGAAAGAGGGATGCTATGAGCAGCAGTCTGTGTGAAAGATGGATGCTATGAGCTGCAGTCAATGTGAAAGAGGGATGCCATGAGCAGAAGTTTATGTGAAAGAGAGGGGCCGTAAGCAGGGCCACCTGTAGGCAGTACAACCAGTACTGCTCTACGGGGCCCGGGCGGTCTGTGAAGCCAGGGGGGCCCGCCGGCGGAGGCAGGCTCTGCCCCTTTGCTTCACAGCGGCTACCCCCTTGCGACGCGCATACAATTAAGATGAACGGCAGGGCAGGGAGAGCGATGCGCTCCCTGCCATACATAGCTCTGCAGGCGGCGTGATGCAAGTTACGTCATCGCGACGCCTGCCGAGCTTCCTGTCCTCAGCCCCAAGCCTAAAGCAGCAGGCTTTGGGCCGGGAGTAGACGGAGACTCCGGTGAAGCGCGGAAAGGTACTTACCTACAGGGGTGCCCCAACACTATAGAAGGGGGCCCTATCCTACACAGGGGGCCCTAACACTAAAGGAGGGGCCCTATGCTACACAGGGGGGGGGGCCAGCTACCTAGCTACCAACAAGGGACCCCAAGCTACCTAGCCACTCACAGGGGGCCCAAACCTATGTAGCTACCCATAGGAGATTCTAAGCTACCTAGCTACTGCCCGGGGGCCCAAATGTACCTACTTACTGACTGGGGGCTCCTAATCTACCTGCCTACCTACTGGGGGGGGCATAGTTACCAGGGGGTAATTATTACCAGTTGGGCCAATATGGATGGGGAGTTTGTACATGAGGGGGGGCACACAGTTGGGAAAATAAAAAAGTGAGGAGTCTCAGGTGTTTGTGTTGTAAATTCTGCAGGAACGAGTCATGGACGGAGGAAGTCATGGTGGTTTCGACCGAACAGAGAAGAAAAGGGAAAGTGAATGACTCATCAGACAAGACGTCACCTGTGTGGCCATAAATGTAAGTAAACTATTTGCAAAGCACTTGTGTACCTGGTATCTACCACTATAGACTCACTGTATGGAGGAAATATTGGTCTTGGTGTAATGGTTTGTATTTAGTGATGATGTTGCGGTATTATTAGTGCTTGTATATTGTTGTTGTTTGGTGATATTGGTCTTGGTATGCTGATTTGGTCAGTAACATTATGGTGTGTTAGCATATATGGTTGCTATTTATCAGTATTATTTGGTCTTTGTATGTTGTTGTTTGGCAATATTGGTCTGGATGTACTGGTTTGGTCAGTAACATAGTGGTGACGTGGTGATCATGTGGAGGTATTTTCTGGCCCTTGTATATTTATTAACCCACAAAATACAGATAAACTGTACGTTGTAAAATCCAAAAACAATGGCGCAATTGCATTTTTCCTCTTGTGCCCCCCAGATTTTTTTTTTCTTTATCTGGGGTGGTGGTGGTTGCGGGCAGGGGGATGCCGGAGAGTTTGGCCGGGAGTGGGAGGAGTGGTTCAGCTGGGGGGTGTGGAGTTATGGGTGGAGCTTGGAGCGCAGAGCGATGGATGGGGGGCGGGGCAACAAAGGGGGGGCCCAGATGCTTCAGCTGTATGGGGCCCCAAAATTTCTGATGGCGGCCCTGGCCATAAACAGACGTCTATGTGAAAGAGGGGGCCATGTGAGGGAAGAACAGTCATGAGCAGCATTCTGTATGTAAGAGGAATTAGTAAGCAGCAGTCTGTGTGTAGATGGGAATGATAAGCAGTTTATGTGAGAGTGGAGGCTTCTAAACAGCAGTATGTGAGAGAGAGGTGACAAAACCAGCAGTCTATATGTGAAAGAGGAGGGGTCATGGGTTTGCTATTACCTTACAGAAACCATTGGTCATCTGGTCTTCAGATGCTATAGAGACACGTCAGCAATTTGTATTGGCACACCTCTTACTTAATATTTCATAATTGGATGCAATTCAATCCTGAAAATGTCTAAATTCTAATGATTTTTATGATAATATTTTAATAAAAATTATTGAATCAGATATTTAAGCATAAAAAAAATCTTTTTTGCATTGAACCATAAGTGTCCCTATTTGATTGTTTAAAAAATTTGGGATGTGTGTAGGCATGGTTAGGGGGGCGTACCCTGGTGTGATGTAATTTGTTTGGGTGAGGTTGGAGGCATGGCCTGATGTGTCCCTCTTTGCAGTCTCTAAAAGTTGAGAGGTATGGTATTGGTGATGGATTATGAGCTAGTGTCTAAAATTGAAAGCTTCTGGGCCCCTGTAGATTACCCAAGGGGCAAGTAGTGTCATGTCACTGTCACATGTGTGAGCGTTCTTCAAACTTCCAGTGGGACGTCTCGCTTTATGATAACAAATGCTTGATGGTTTTGTCTGAATGTGATTAAGTAGAATCTAATCAACCAAAAGGAGGTTTAAGTAACTAAAGCTTCTCATGCCCCTTTAATAGAGAGTGCCTAAACCTGTGACACGCTGAGGACTAGGTAGTTGGGCAGATGCACTTACAGACTACTCCTTAGGTGATGACACAGGCCTTCTTCTTGCCAGAAAAGCAACTTATGACTCTGGTGGTTTCCTTCTGTCTTTTCTCGTTTAAGTAAAAGTCTAAATTCACAGATGCCATGCTGTCTGATTCCGCACTGGGAAATTATTCAGTTCTGGAAATAATATTTGATAATTCCCAAAACTCTGAGCCATCTGATGAACTAGATACAGTAGCTGTGCAAACTGGTGGTGGCTACAAGAAAACATTGGCATGTGCAGTTACTGGTGTTTTGTAGCATAATATGTTTGTAGTTGTGGGCATCACACACAGGCAGCTTGAAAGTCAAATGTCTACACTGTGCACTGTGAAGGGCCCCATGTTTGAAAACTGTCTAAGACTTTCTTTGTTGCCCATAGCAACCAATCAGAGCGCCCCTTTCATTTAATTGGAAAAGGGGCATTGATTCACATTGGAAAAGTGAAAAGGGGAGCTCTGTTTGGTTGCTATAGGCAACAAAGAAAGTCTTAGACCAAGACAGTTTTCGTACATGTGGCCCAAAGACTCCACCTATACGACATGAAACATAGCAGGGCATACAAAACATTACAAGCACGTGTAGCAGTTTTGGTAAATTCACACATTGGATTTTCCCTAATGGTAAAATACTGACATAATCCTTGGCAGAAATCCTAGGAGTTCTTCTTTATAGAGACGGTATTCACCTCTGATGTAGACACGGGTTAGCCCCGTTTCAATGAGGCTAACCTGCATTACTTTCCCGGAGCAGGATGTGTTGAGTATAGACTCAAATTAGCTTTTTTTTTTCCACACCACAGATTTGAGTTCACTATGTCAACTACACTGCGGATTTGTCATTCAAATGAATGGCCGTCAAATTACACAAGGATTTTATCAAGGAATCCACTGCGGAATTCACATTAAATTCCTCGGTAAAATCCGTTATGTGAAGTTACCCAAAGGGGACCAATGGAGAGATTAAGGCACTGCCCAGAGCAGTTTTTTCCTTACAAATATACTGCAATAATTACTGAAAAAGCAAAAAAAAATAAATAAATTTTGAATGCTAAGAACTTGACCATCAAAAAAATATACGGAGGGTCATAAAAATAAACTTCTATGTAAGCATTTCAAATAAATTACCACACACCAAAAGATACATAAAAGACATAACTGATGTACAAACAATGGAATGTGTCCAAAATAAAAGGACTAATCCTAGAAAAGGGTCTACGCTAACCCTAGCCTAAATGGCAGGTAATCACCCCGACAAGAGTGACCCTGTCAGGAACTTTGTCCTATTAACCCCTTACTGACCGCCCACCATCTTTTGATGGTGTTCGCCTGCAGAATAGGGGTTTTGTGGCTCCTAACATCGCAGCTGTGCTACGAACAGAGCTGTACATCACAGCCTGTGAGCAGCCTTTGTGAGTGCCAGGAAGAGGAGGAAATATCTGATCCCTCGCGCTTAACCCTTTGATTCAATGCAGCACAATCAAAGGGCTTTCTCCTGCTCCATTGGGTGATTGGGACACTTGGTGACCCGACAGAGTCGGGGGAACGTCTCCACAGTCAGCCCTGGGGACCTAGAGTAGCCCCCAGGGCTGTCTGTGTAAAAAGCCAGCGATCAGGGCACCCTGTGTGCTGCCCTGACTGCTGCCTGTATCTAAATGACACAGATTATAATGTATTAGCATATATGAACATGCTAATGCGTTACTAAGTGTAAACAAAAAAATAATTGTGCAATAGTAATCCCTTCATGGAATAAAAAAAAGTAAACAACAGAAACTGTAGAAAAAAATAGATAAACAAATAAACATAACTGATGAAAAAAGTTATTGTGCATACATTATACAAAAATAGAAGACCCTACACATATTAGATATCTATAGGACCGTAATAACCTGTAGAATTAATCTAACAGGTTATTTAGTGTGAATGTGAATGGTGTAAAAAAAAAAAAAATAAGAGAATAAAAAAAATTCGGCAGTAATTTATTTGTAAACTTAAACTATGTCCCCCCCAAATAAATACTTGTCCAGTACAAAACAAGCCCCCATACAACTGCATCACTTTAAAGATTAAAAAGTTATGACTTTTGAAACGTAAAGAGGCAAAAACTACAAAATTTAGCTGTTCAGTAAGTACTTTTTCAAGAAATTGTAATCTGCGTAATTTGAATTGAGATAGGCGGAGCTAATTGCAAATTGGGCAGAGCTAATCGAGCAGTGGGCGGAGCTTAAACCTGGAGAGCCAGGTAAGTGTTGTGTGATGTGAGTAACATGTGTAGTGTATATGGCCAATAGATGTGTGAGATATCCCGTTCTTGATGTTTCTGTGTCAAGTGTATTACTGGCATTACTGGGATCAATGTATACAATGTGTTCAGAATGTATACAGTGTGTGAGTGATGTACATGGGATGTATACAGTGTGTGAGTGGTATATATGGGATGTATACGGTGTGTGAGTGATGTATACAGGATGTATACGGTGTGTGAGTGGTGTATATGGGATTTATATCGTGTGTGAGTGGTGTATATGGGATATATGCAGTGTGTGAGTGGTGTATACAGTGTGTTAGCGATGTATACGGGATGTATACGGTGTGTGAGTGGTGTTTTTGGGATGTATATAGTGTGTGAGTGGTGTATACGGGATGTATACAGTGTGTGGTGTATATAGGATGTATGCGGTGTGTGAGTGGTATATACAGTGTGTGGTGTATATGGGATATCTCGGGTGTGTGAGTGGTGTATACAGGATGTATATGGTGTGTGAGTGGTGTATGCGGAATGAGTGCTTTGTGAATGGTGTTTGCAGGATGTGTATGTAATGTGAGTGGTGTATGCATGATGTATACCATGTGATAGTGTGTAAGTCATGGCAATGTGATTAGCCTGTCTGGCTGCATATCATAGCCAATGGGTGTCACCTTACATCAGCAGCGGCACATTACATTTGAATATAGGTTCGCTGCATATTGGCACCCTATTTGTTACCTTATTATCTATTTGATCCTCTGAGGAACCCTTCTGTAAGAAGAGGGAAACGCTTTGGGACATCATTGGAATTTTTCCTCCTTTGTTTGATACCTGGGCTGGGACATTATACCATTGAGCCTTCCACAACTAAGTATTTTTGACTCAGAGGTTAGTGTATTCTAGGATCTCCCCTAAAGTGGGGCCGCACCTCTTGGGTTGATTACCCAACTATCAGGCAGGGTGATTGCAGGGTGAGAAATAGATTTGTATATAGGAGAAGCGTATTTACAGCCCTATTTGGAGATTGGCCTAAGTTTTTGGTGATTGTGGAACTACAGTAAACCAAATTCTTGTAAATATTGGTTCTTGTCATTTCTAGTCTCTCCATTTATTCCCTTTGTTACAGTGTTTTTTTTTAGAATTTGATGAATTAATGGTGTTTATTACATAATTAAGGGGCTATTCACACAGCGTTACTTGCTCACGTTTGAGGTTTACGGCAGGGTACTGTGATGCCGCAACAAAGCCACAGCAGTCTCATCAAGGGTAATTGAACATAGTCCTATGTGGACTACACATGCTAAATTTGCTGGTGATAAATGCTTTTCCTGCGAGACTCATTAGTCTAGTCCAGGGGTGGGCAATTAATTTTCCCATGGGGCCGCATGAGAAAGTGCGATGGTTTAGGGGGGCCGGACTAATAAAAACATAGGATGAACGGGAAAAAATTCATTTTGGGGGGATTATCTTTCTGGAAACTTACTGGGGGATGTATCTATATACCTCTATATATACTGATGGTACACAGTAAGGCAGGTATATACAGCTCTCCTCAGTAAGGTAGGTATGTAGATGTATGTCCCCTCAGTCTGGCAGGTATATACAGCTCCCCTCTGTCAGGTATATAGATATAGGTACCCGCAGGCAGGTATATAGATACAGGTCCCCACAGGCAGGTATATAGATGTCTACAGCTCCCCTCAGGCAGGTATATAGATGGGTAGAGCTCCCCTCAGGCAGGTATATAGATGGGTACAGCTCCCCTCAGGCAGGAATATAGATAGGTACAGCTCCCCTCAGCATAGTAACTCCCTCAGGCAGGTATATAGATAGGTACAGCTCCCCTCAGGGCAGGTATATAAGATAGGTACAGCTCCCCTCAGGCAGGTATATAGATAGGTACAGCGCCCCTCAGGCAGGTATCTAGTTAGTTAGGGCTCCATAGAGGCAGGTATATAGCTAGTTAGGTCTCCATACAGGCAGGTATATAGTTAAAGCTCCACACAGGCAGGTATATAGTTAGGGCTTCCCACAGGCAGGTTAAATATAGTGTTCCAGCAGTATTAGTGTAGGTCCCCAGGCAGGTATATGGATAGTTAGGTGTGTCCCCAGGCAGGTATATAGATAGTTAGGTGTGTCCCCAGGCAGGTATAGAGATAGTTAGGTTTGTCCCCAGGCAGGTATATAGATAGTTTAGGTTTTAATGTCCCCAGGCAGGCATAGATATAAGTGAGGGTTCCTAGGCAGGTATTAGATAGTGAGGTGTGTCCCCAGGCAGGTATACGAAGAGGTTGTCCCGGCAGGTATATAGATAGTGAGGTGTGTCCCCAGGCAGATATATAGTGAGTGTGTCCCTAGGCAGGTATATAGATAGTGAGTGTGTCCAGCAGGTATATAGTTAGGTGTGTCCCCCAGGCAGGTATATAGATAGCTATCTGTGTCCCCCAGGCAGGTATATAGATAGTGAGGTGTGTCCCCAGGCAGGTATATAGTTTTATGGCCAAAATTAAAAATAACAAACACTAATACTCACCTTGGCTTACCTGACTCCCGACCGAGCGCGCTCATCTTCCATCCGAGGAGCTTCCCGGGCTGGTGGCGTGATGACGTCATGCCGCCAGCGCCGGGACACTCCTCCGTCAGCTCCTGGGCCCGCACAGAGTTATTACTGTGTGTGCGCCAAGGAGAGGCAGCGGCGCGGTGAGCGGAGTTCACCGCGTCGCTGCCTAATTCACCAGCAATAGTAGCATCCGACGAGCTGGCGGGCCGGATGCGGCCTGGGGGCCGTACTTTGCCCAGGTCTGGTCTAGTCTACCAGGGACAGCATATGCCGCCAGCAAATAGAGCAAACATAGTCAATGTAGAACAAAGTTTTCTCAAATAACCTCTATGGGGATGCGCAGGTACATCGTGGTATCTTTCCTCAAAGTACCCCGATTGATACCTTGAACATGAGCATGTAACGCCATGTAAACAGCATATTACAGAGATTGCTGATTACTTCTACATATAGCTGAAGAGCAGGCCCCAAGAGTAACTTTCTCTGGTGGACCCCAGGTACTCCAGTCCAACACTGGCCATAAGTACAATAAACAAGGATGCAAATGAGGCCAACATCCCTATAAGATCCAGTGTATGGCTAGTGTAGCTCTTTCAAGCAAATCATTCAGCTAATAAAATGGGGAAAAAAAACACATGACCAACGGTGCCAAAGAAAAACTTATAGAGTACAATGGTCTCAGCTCACCATTGAATGGCATTGCAGGATCATTATGTGAGGCCAAATCAGCGTGTGCTCACAACAACAATGCACTGGAGCTTATTGTCAGGAGAGGGAATGCCCTGTGAAAGGTGTGCAGATGCACAGGCCTCAGGATATTTTGAGGAATAGGCAATGTCATGACACACTCACCAGCATGTGACTGGGGGCCACTGTAATGGAGTTGATTTATTTCCATGTTGCGCTCACCTCTCACTGAGGTGGCCAATCAGGCATAAATTAAACCCCAAGACAGTTCCAGCACCCCAAAATTATCGGCTGCCACCACCTTTCTCAATAATCCAAAGAAAAGGAGATCAGAGAGGAAGGACTCTGATCCCAAAAAGATACTTAAAAACAATTAAAAACGCTTACCGTGTTACCTCATTGCTCTCCAGCAGCTACAGGGTTAAAAACACCTCTTCAAAGTTATGGGTTCTTACAGCAACGAGAACTGATGTATTAATTTTGTAATATTTTAATACTGAGCAAGTTACAGTGCTTACATAGACAAATACAATAACAATGAATGTGACATACGTAGCATACAGTTATAAAATAAAAGGGAAAAAACTTAGAAAGCCCTTACACTTACAATGCTTTAGCTTTCAAATCCAGGGGTATGGATGAAAGAAGATGGAAGACAGCTCAATCCAGAATTGAACCCCAAACTAGGTGCAAAGAACTGACCCTTGGACCATGGGTCTTATAGGCACAGTCTACCATCTCCGTTTTCCACACCTCCCATCAGCTAATTAGAATAATTAGCCAGCACTCTACTGGCTGGAGATTTAATGAGGTGGGCAGACCCTTGATGCTTAATGAGGACTATTGCTCACTGTCTCCACTTGATGGCATTCACGGGCTGTGACTCCGCGTTGACAGATCAATTCGGGGACCTGTGTTTATGACTGGGAATAGGTCAGAGGCCAACTGGGGCTTTGGCCTTCTATCAAGTATTAGTGACACTTGTATATACAGCAATGGTCATAAAAGGCCATAAAATGGCTGCTAGCAAATACAGCCCATGTTATATACACAAGAGGGGTAATAGAATTGTCTAAAGAGACTTGTGTGATGTTTTACAGACCTATGCTACAAATTCCATTTGTAAAGAGGGTGGAGGTCTGCGAGCTACATAAATTGTATGCTCACAATATAATCATGGCTGAATAACAATACCAAATACACCTAATACATACATACAATTCTTATAACAGCTACTAACAGACCTTATGATAATAGCAGCAGACCCTGCCCATTTCCTCACAGGCAAGGAATAAGCAACTCATTTTTAATATGTGGATATCTCTTTTCTGAGAACACCCATGACTGAGAAGACAGTATATTACTTCTGATTAATGTACCACAAAGCTCACAGTCACACATCCTTTTTTGAGCCTTGAGGGACTTTGAGACCACTAATATTTTTGAATAATATCATAAAACAAATAACCAAAGAGCAGCAATTTGTTTTTGGATCAGGACTTCAGGCTTCCATGGTGGATCCCTTTTCTAGGCTGATTTTTATAATTATTCAGCAGCAAGGACATGGTGACATTGGGGCTGCTATCCTAATATCTTGGCTCTGCTCCAGATCTGGCTCGTCAGTCACAATATCCGGATAAGTAAAGGCTGTAGCTGCTGCAGCAGAGCCTGTCAATCACTGTCCTGTGCATTTTAATTCAAGATGATTGACAGCTTTGCTCTGCAGAACTTTACCGGAACCATCAAGGTTTTTCCCAGCACAACTTTTTCTAGTTTTATTTTTCAGCAGATTAGGTCAGGAGCTCCTATTAACCCATATTCTGTGCCCTATGATTAATCGTCCCCAGTCCTCTTGAATCATGGCACAAAGCCCCTGCTGCTTAAAATTCCAGAACATCTCTTCTTCTCTTACTATGTCCCCTCTATCCAGATATATTTATTTATTCCCAGATATACAAAAACTGCTGCAGTCAGAATTTTTTTGTCTCTTATCCTGCAAAGTAGGGAATATACATGAAACATGAGCTTCAGTACAATAGCTGCAGGCCTTGAATATGCAATGAGAAGTGTAGTTTAAAATGGCCCAGCGGCAGCGGAGATCCTCAACACTCCAAACCGGGTGGGAAAAACATCTGCAGCTATTAAATGTAAAGGTGCTGTCTTCATGGAATATGCAGAGAATATGCAAACGCCGGTAGCAGATAGTTAGTAAGGGTTATAGTCTGTAGAGAGGAGGGGCTTTAGGTTTTCATAAGAGGTTCTGAGATGAGGAATATAAAAATATCGCTCAGCTTTAGAAGGAAAAGAAATATTTCAGTCTATAGGAACGTGACAATCCTAATTTATGCTGTCGTCCAGTGCTATGATGTGCTTGAATTGGCACTGGTACTAGTGGTAATACCTAGAATATGCAGCATTCAGAAAGGTCCTAAATACTTGACCAGCCTGTCAGTTTAGCTTAAAGTGAATCCACGATATCCAACAGCATGTAATTTTTAGGTCCAACAGCTGATTAATTTCTTAATATTTCTTTATAGCTGATAGAGCATCACTTTTCTAATACATTGCTCTAAATCCTCAGCATATACATAGAAATAAAAGATACATCAGCCACCATTATAGGGAGGTTACTGCATACTCCTTTCTTGTTGATCCGAATGTATAAGCTCCAGGTATTCAGAATCATAATTTTACTATGCAGGCGATACGGTTCTCTGTATCAATAGAACAGAGCTCTGATTGCTAGAAAGATCCATTATTGAGTTAATCCATCCAGCATTTCCATCTAACATTCAATTTAAGTCATTGTCTAAAATATTCAGGAGTGAGAATCCACTAAATGTCTTGGAGCAAAATAATCAGAAGTGGTGCTCTTCTCTTTTCCAGCCAGTAGCACTACGCAGTTGAGTCACATTATTATGACCAGCAGCTCGTGTCCAGCTGGAAGTGACTCACTAGGTTCATGGTAGGTTGTTAGGCTATGTCTACAGTGCACAGAGAAACGTCCGTTTTTTATTTTCTAAAAACCCTGGAAAAACGACTGAAAATAGCTCCCATAGACTTCTATTGTAAAAACGTCCTCTGTCTACATTGAGCTTCTTTTTTCTGCTCATTTTTTTTACTACTCGTCTTTTGCAACATGCTCTAAAAAACGCCAGAGCAGGGCAGAAAATTTACTACAGAAGTCTATGTAAAGCACCGGACGTCTTTTGGCACTTTTTTGCAGTGTTTTTTGCCGCGATTTTTCAATGAAAACCCACCCAGGAGACCCAAGTCCCACCTATAGTGGGTGTTAATAAAGGTTATACCTTAACAAATTTGCATCCAAGTGTCCGATATGTCCTTGTTTGTACCTTTCGTAATAAAATGATCATGCTTTGGTCGCTAACGATTTTTGCGCAATTCATATTTTTTTCACTAAAAATGTTTTTGTTTTTTTTTACGGATTTTGGCCCTAAAATACTTTTTTTTTAACAGATTGGCGCTAATTAAGTTCTCTCACTTCATACGGCAGAAAAACGGTTTTTTACGGATTTTGGCGCAAGAATCCGTTTATTTACAGATTTTCGCGCTTATTAAGTTCTCTCGCTTCTGACACCAAAATACGTTTTTTTACAGATTTTGCCGCTTATTACGTTCTCTTGCTTCTGATGCTAAAAATAGGTTTTTTTTAACAGATTTTGGCGCACGAATCCGTTTTTTTACGGATTTTGGCACTAAAATACTTTTCTTTACAGATTTTGGCGCTAATAAAGTTATCTCGCTTCTCACGCAAAAAATACGTATTTTTTTTACGGATTTTGGCGCAAGAATCCTTTTTTTTACAGATTATTGTTGCTAAAAATAATTTTTTTTTGTTGCTAAAAATAAGTTTTTTTTGTCGCTAAAAATACGTTTTTTAACGAGTTTTGCCGCTAAAATTCGTTTTTTATGGATTTTGGTGCTATTAAAGTTTTCTCGGTTTTGTCGCTAAAATACACTTTTTATGCAAAAGTATGTTTTTTACGGATTTTGGCTCTTTGTGGCGACAAAAGCGAGATAACTTTATTAGAGCCAAAATCCATATAATTACAGATTTTAGCAACAAAATCCGTAAAAATGGACTTTAGGGGCAAAATCCGTAAAAATCCGTATTTTTGGCGACAAATGCGAGATAACTTTATTAGCACAAATTACGTGTAAAAATACAGCTTTTAGCACCAGAAACCGTAAAAAAAATGGCCTTTAGGGCAAAAAAACGTAAAAACATATTTTTGGCAATGAAATACGTAAACATAGGGATTTTATGACAAAAATCTGTTAAAAAATGGACTTAAGGGCCACAATCCGTAAAAAAAACTTATTTTTGCCGACAAAAGCGAGATAACTTTATTAGCGCCAAAATCCGTAAAACGACTTACAAGATGACATATAAATGCAATAATGTGCTTTACATCCCCTTTTGTAGGGCGGAGTTACATTGAATGGCTTAATTTATGCATACATTAAAAAACAGGCTTAAAAACAAGCAAAAAAATGCGTGTAAAAAGCGCGCCAACAAATGCGGCAAAAACGCAAATCGTGGCAAAAAACGGCCGTTTTTTCAGCTGCTTTTGACAGGCAGTGGACAGAAAACTCAGTTTCATGAATGTTTTTAGTAATTCGTTTTCAGGTCATTTTTTTGTCCACTGCAGGGTAGCCTTACAGGTATCTGGAGCCATAGAGCCAACGTAATGATCAAAGGGATGCCGCAAATGATCAATAGGGTTCTAGTCTTAGGAAATAAGGGACAGGGAGGCCTTGTGGATTTTAAAACTTGGCATTTGTTTTTCTTCAGGTCTCAATATTCTTTTGTATTTATATTGATATATTTCATTTGTATAGTTATTTTAATGTAAATAATCTTTTGATTTCTATATGTGAACATCCTTTAATTTATACATTGAACATTGTGTCATGTAATATATCATTTTGTATATTTTTTACAGTACGTGTTCTTACCACGTATCCCTTCTGGACTTTGTCTCACACATCGCGTTGCTTAGCTCACTTCTATGCGTAGTCCGTTCACATCCAGAAATTTTTTCTATATTTGCTATTTTATATATCTATATTTAGCTGGACCTATATATTCACAATTGTGTTACACATTTTTTCCTTTTTTTTGCATGTTTACCCAACTAAGGTTTGTTTTCTGGCTTTGTGCATGCCTCTGTTCTTATTTCTTTCTATGTATTTTTCTTTACATTGGTGAGCAGGATACATTTTTTTCTTTTGTTTTTTTGTCGGGCTAGGGTAGTACTTAGAAGTATTGGTTGTGTTCTTCCAACCAATGTTGGACATTTGTAGCTGTGTGAGATGTCACATTGTCTTGCTGGAAGATCCATCTGCTACAGAGGAGACAATTAGTATGTATAGGTGTAAATGATCTGTAAGAATAGAGTTATAATCAAATTGGTTGAGAGTTCCTTCCACATGGACGAGTGGGCCCAGAAAATGCCATGAAAACATTCCTTAGATAACGCTGCCACTATCATTTTGGATTCTTCCAGCAACTGTTGCTGAGTGTTAGTTCTCTGATGTTTCTTGTCAGACATGCCAATGTTCATCCATTTGATGAAACAAAAATTGGACTTATCAGTGAAGACAACCCTTTGCCAATCAACAGAGGTCTAATTCCTAAACTGCCATGCTGATACACATTAATTAGCAGATGTGCAGAGACCATTCTTCTGCATTAGAGACCCATGCACAGTAGGGTGCGCTAAAGTTGTTTTAGACACACATCTGGTAGCCCCCTGGTTAATTTGGTAGTGGGTGGCTTCACTGTAATATGTTGGTCTGTTCTCCGTTCGTAGCTGACGTTCATCTCTCCTATCAGTAGCATGTAGTGCTTCACAGTTTCCATTGATTTATTCACAATAGAACAGTTTGTTCAAAACTTTCACACAGCAGCTGAACGGACAGTTCACAAACTGTACAGTTTCAGAAACACTGCCATTCTTGGACCGAAAGCCAATAATTATCTCTTTCTGCAACGCTGATAAACTGCCCCTTTTACCCATAACAGCAACAAGGGGTATGTGTACAGACAGCCTATTGTATACCTAATGTACCCACCAAGCTAATTAGACTTCCTTCATGAGTTACGTGTTGCCAATATCAAAAGTAGAAAGTGGTCATAATAATGTGATTTAAATATGTATAACTTTTACAAAAAATTTCTAAAAGAAGTACATGGAACAGTAATCCCTACTCCCTGTAGCTGGCTCAAATGGAGCTCACATTGGTTGTGGCTCCCAACCACGCCTTTAATACCCTAGGAGACCCTGTTCTGTACTCTAAGGTTAGGGCACACAATGCGGTTGTGTTGGGGTTTGTATCAGCAGCCTGTCTGGCTTCTATATTTGGTAATGGCAGAACTACAATGCGATGCTGACGCTGTGTTCAGAATTTCTTTCATGTTCATGTATTAACCGTGAAATGTAGCTGGTTCATCTGCGTGTAGATCAAATTGTTGATTAGCTGAACCACATGTACTGTATTAATGTATGTTCACAAGGCGTACTATACGCACCACAATATGCCGGTTGTTTAGAAGTACGCGCTACTTCTAAAGCGCTGGGGGGGGGGGGGGCATTCACTTCAATCGGGCGTAATTCATAGCTCTTTATGAATTACAGTAATTGCAGGTCATATTTCGGGCGTATCGAAGCGCAATTACATGTCGAAATGTGCCCCTCAATTACGCCGTGTGAAATACTCTTATGTAGATCTTTGTTATAAAAACAACAGATACATGACAATATTTGTACATGACAACATACAGTAAGGGTATGTTCACACGCAGGGGCGTAACTACCGGGGTAGCAGACGTAGCAACTGCCACGGGCCGGTCGCTTAGGGGGCCCGCGCCCCGGGGCAGCTGCTATCACATCTGCTACCCCGGTAATGCCGCTTCTGGGCCAGCCGGCAGTGAACATAACAGTTCACTGAGGCGGGTGCACAGCTGCGGGGCCCGGCGCATGCTACCTCTGAATGCCCAGGCCCTATGGCCCGAGCGTTCGGAGGCAGCGCTGCCCGGAGATAGCAGAGCGGAGCACCACCGCTCTGCTACTTCCCCTGCTGGCTCTCTGTGATCACATGGGCGACGCGGTGACGTCACATCACCGCGTCGCCCGCGCTGAGCAGAGAGGCTGCAGCGTGGCGCATCGGGGGAGAGTAGAACGAGGTAAGTAAGTGATTTCTTATTTTACCTGCCCTGTCTGCCTATCTAAATCCCCCAAAGTCTGCCTATCTAAAGCCCCCAAGCCTGCCTATATAAAGCCCCCCTAAGCCTGCCTATCTAAAGCCCCCCAAGCGTGCCTATCTAAAGCCCCCCAAGCGTGCCTATCTAAAGCCCCCTAAGACTGCCTATCTAAAGCCCCATAAGCCTGCCTATCTAAAGGCCCCCTAAGCCTGCCTATATAAAGCCCCCTAAGCCTGCCTATCTAATGCCCCTAAGCCTGCCTATATAAAGCCCCCCAAGACTGCCTATATAAAGCCCCCTAAGCCTGCCTATATAAAGCCCCCTAAGCCTGCCTATATAGCGCCCCCCAAGCCTGCTTATATAGCTCCTATAGCCCGCCTAAAGCTTGCCTGCCTAGCCCCCCTGAAGCCTGCCTATCTACTTATATGGGGCTCTATAGCTACCTAAACCCTGCCGACCTACCTATATGGCCCCTATAGCCCACCTAACCCCTGTCTACCTGTATGGCTCCCTATAGCTACCTAAACCCTGCTTGCCTATATGGGGACTCTATTGCCTACCTAAACCTGGCCTATCTGGGGCCCCCTATAGCCTATCTAAACCCTGCCTGCCTAAATGGACCCCATATAGCCAGGGGGCAGGGAGGGAGGTGCTGGAAAAGTCAGGATTCTAAGATATTTGTGTCTAAATCTCCAGGGACAAGTGGTCGGGAGATGTCATGATGGCAGTCTGGACCGAATGCAGAACAAAAGGGAAAGTCAACGACTCGTCAGAGAAACGTCACCTGTGAGTCACAAGATGTAACTACACTTTAATCACATAGTCTGTGTACACTGCTATCTACCACTATATGGTCACCGTATGGTGGGAATATACAGTCTAAAGAGCCTGTGTACACTGGTATATACCACTATATGGTCACTATATGGCGGTACTATTGGTCTTTGTATATTGATCAGTAATAGTGTAGGGGTATTATTCAGTCACAATGTGGTGGTAATTTGTGGTCATGTTCTGGTGGTATAATCAGGTCCTTATGTAGTAGCGTTATTGGTAATGTTGGTTTTGGTATAGGGGGGATTTGTTTTTTTAGCAGTATGATGGTGATATGTATGGTGAGGTATTTGCTCCTTGTATTATCTACATTATCTAACAGCATGTCCTGGTAAATGTTCATGGTCAGACCCGAAACGCGTCAATACTTTTCAATGTTTTTCATAGGCTTTTAGTGATATATATCATTTTTTTAAAATGGGACAATAAAGATTACAATTTTTAAGCTGGAGTGCTGACCAGACCTACTACTTTCTACTTCCGTTGTTGCACCTGTGGCCGGGTGATTGGTCTTTGCACCGAAGGACTCGCTGCACACGTTTGGAGGACTATGGTGAGCTGTATCGTTGTTTTTCTTTCCGGTGGGTAGGGGGCCCCATCCAAAAGTTTGCTTTGGGGCCCTGGCTTCTCTATTTACGCCCCTGTTCACACGGCTTATTGTGGTGCGTATAATACGCGCCACAATACGCCATGTGTTATTGAACCACGCGCTAAACGCGTAATTCCAAAGGAAATGTTTAGTGTTGGTTAAAGTTCTATTTAGATCAAACCTCTCAGATGGTGTAAAATCCTATTGACATCCAGTTTTTCCCTTCAGTAATGAAGGATGAGTAAACTCACATAATGCCAACTGTCTTGATACTAATAGTAAATTATATTCATGCTATTTCCTAATACAGTGACCAGGACATGCTGTATTCATAGGATGACATTCCTTTTGTGTCTGTGCATGAAGATTATACCCTTAGTATTAATTGCTATATTTTTACAAATGACCAAAAAACTGTATGCGTTTCTGAAAAGCCGATCACAAACAAATGTTATGTGTTACAGAAAATCTCCACCCCCGTAAACTTGCAGATTTGTGTTTAGCCTTGTCCAAAGTGATGACACGGATAATAACCGTAATCTAGCGTGTCACTTTCCCAAATGCTCCATTTTGGAAATATCTCCTGGCCAAAGCTGTCATTTCATGTTTGGATCTCTGCTGCGAAACAACCCTTCAAATACTGTCTGCTCTGCCAAGCTGAAGATGACATATTATATTACATGTTCTATTGATTTGTATGAGTTCTTGTCTTGCTGTCACACTCTCCGTGTATTATTATTTAAAGCACTAAAGCTGAACAGGTGGTGGCCACATATGTAATATTTCCAGCCTTCTTTCTATAGAATTAAGGATATTGTCTTTAAATGACTATCTATTGTACAGGATATATTGCTTTTAATGATTGAATTTGCCATATAGCCAGAAGCCCCGAAAACAGATGAAAATTATATATATAATGTTTGATTTTAGATCATCCCTTAACATAGAGTTCAATCATATTGAAATTATAATGCTCAAGGCTGTTACATTTATGTGTGGCATGATAGATCAGTAGCTGCAGTGATTAACAAGTAGGATTTTATATACAGTGAAGGAAATAATTATTTGATCCCTTGCTGATTGTGTAAATTTGCCCACTGACAAAGACATAAACAGTCTACATTTTAAAGGGTAGGTTAATTTTAACATTGAGAGATAGAATATCTAAAATAAAATACAGAAAATCACATTGTCTAAATTACATAAATTTATTTGCATTTTGCTGAGAGAAATAAGTATTTGATCCCCTAAAAACCATAAAGAGTTCTGGCTTCTACAGACCAGTTAGACGCTCCTAATCAACTCGTTACCTGCATTATAGACAGCTGTCTTAAATAGTCACCTTTAGAAAAGACTCCTGTCCATAGACTCAATTAGGCAGTCAGACTCTAACCTCTACAACATGGGCAAGACCAAAGAGCTGTAGGAGAAGGTGCTGTGGCCAGATGAGAGAAAAATTTTGCTTTTTGGCATAACTCAACTAGTCGTGTTTGGAGGAAGAGAAATGCTGCCTATGACCCAAAGAACACCATCCCCACTGTCTAGCATTTAGATGGAAACATTTAGGGTGTTTCTCTGCTAAGGGCACAGGATTACTTTACTACATTAATGGGAGAATGGATGGAGCCATGCACCGTAAAATCCTGACTGACAAGCTCATTCCCTCCACCAGGTGTAAAAATTAAAATACCCTTAAAGGGGTGTTATTGTTTGAGCTGCTCGTGCTGTTCAGTTAATTTTCTCAGATTGAGTTTGAAATCCAGGGGCGTGTCTCTCCTCCCAGGAGGCGTGTCTCCCCTCACTGAAGAACTGTGACATCATCATTTTGTTTAAAGCAGGGGATGCAGAAGGTTGTCTGGATATAACAGCTCTGTAGCCTCCTGCCTGCTTATGTCTGCAGCCTTGAGGCTCCAAACTCCAGCAAGCACCTGTCATATGTCTTAGTTTACACACAACTGAAAGCCAGCAGCTGTTACTTCTAGTGGTGTTCATCCAAATTGTACTGACAACAGGCAGAGATCTTTACTCAGCTACAAATGTCAGCTTCAAGTAAAGATCTCTGCTTGCTGTCAATGATATGTGAGTGAAAACAATGGGGGGAGAAGCAAATCAGCTTTGAGAGAAGGCCCTGCTCAGCTTATAACTAACTTGGGCTGTTGGTGCAGCGGTAGAGCAGTGGTAGACTATTGCTTTTACAACGAAGGGGTTTGGAGTTCTAATCCCTCACAGGGTATATTTTTTTCCCCCTAAATTCTACACATATGTAGAGAGACCTAAAATATATATGTTAATCTCTATAATGATATATATACACATACAGGGCTCCCCTATGTCATGTCTCATCCCCCAGAATATATGCATTGTATCACGTATGTTGGAAGTGCTTGGTGTGACTGCAAGGATAGGACACTATATAGGGGAGCTTTGTGTGTGTATATGAATAAAATTATAGATGTCTACACATATATTTTCATATCTTTACATATGTATACCTACCTACTGAGAGGAACACATACCAAAGGGGGACTTTACCTACTTAATAGGAAGAGTGTGCCCACTTATCTGACTTACCAATTTTAGGGTCTAACCTACCTAAAAAGAGCATCTACCTATCTGCCTGCCTAATTGTGGAGGGGCTACCTATTATATGGAGTTTGTTCCTACCTAATGGTGGCAAAAATGAGACCCTATAATCAGCTCAGGGCACTTTCACTGTTTGGGGTACAACGGTAAGTGGCTGTCGGTAATCTTGCGATTCCAGATTTTACAGCACTGTAAAATTTACTAGATGTATAAATTAAAATAAATCAAACCTTTGGTCCTAAATGAGTCTGTGGAACTAATCTGTTAAATTATGTATTTATTTGTTTATTATCTTTTATGCATTTGTTGGAATCGTTTAAAATATTCTTATTATATCACTTGACCTACCGATGCATCACAAGATTACCAACAGCCACAGTTCACCAGTCGGTGAAGAAAAGTACTTTTCTTTAGTGCTTCTCTTTTTCATTTCTGCCGACTCTGTTAACATTTTGTCAACATTGACCTATTAATTTTACATAGTTTAAAGCTACAGCACCAGACCCCTTATATTGTGTGCACAATTGTAGTGGGGAGTCTCCTATATTGTGGCTTCTGTTATGGTTGATGTGAGAGGTGAACATCGGCTAGTAAGGTACGAAAAGACCGATTCCAACACGCTACAGTGGGGAAGCTCAACGCTAAAATAAGCCAGGGAACTACCAGTTGTGTGGTGAAAAAAAACGTTCAGAAAACCCTATGGTGTATAGTGCTCCAAAACAGAGTAGTGGTCATTGCACCTCTGCTAATAAAGATGCATAGGTAGAAAAAAACTTCACTTTTCATAGCAGTGCCATATTGGACCTCCCCCAACTGGCAAAAGGTCATTTTTTCTGCTGAGTCACATTTTCTGCTTGATGAAATGTCAAGGAAGAAGCATCAGAGAACAAATACCCTGCAACATTTGCTGGAAGAACACAAGCCAGTGGTTAAAGGATTATGGTTTCAGAAATATTTTCAAGGCATTCTCTGGGTCAACCTATTCATGTTGATAGCATTCTTAACCGCTTTGGATATTAATCCATCCTTGCAGATCATATACAATCATATATTCTGAGTTTCTTCCCTAAGGCGGATGGGGTTTTCCAGCAAGACAATAATAAATATCACACAGATAGAAATGTCCAACTTTTGGTTAAAAGAGCATGACCAAGACTTCCAAGTACTCCCTTGGCCCCCTTATTCCACAACGTTAAACCTAACTGAGCATCTGTGGGACCACATGGATCGTTGCATTTGCTCTATGAATAAGGGGACCAGAAATTGTGGGAGTGAAAGAGGGACCTGCACTGCCCCTAAAATTTGATTAGACCATAACCTCTTTGTTGCAAGCCTTCACAAAACGGTCACGCCCATTAACCCAACTACAGTGTAATGGCTCTGTAAGCGAGTTCATTGAAGAGTTTGGCATCACCAAGCTTTCCTGGACATCGGATAGCCAATTCAGCATCCAGGAGAGCAAGAAATGCTGCCAAACTGTGCCTGAACCTAAACCATTACACTACAACCAATATTTCCACCAAGCAGTGACGATATAGTGGTAGATACAGTGTACACAGACTCTCTACTACCGCCATACAGTGACCATATAGTGGAACACAGGTTCTTCAGACTGATTATTACCACCATATAGCGACCATCTAATGGAGATACCAGTATACACAGGATCTGTAGTCACATAATTGATTACAGTGCAGTCACATTTAAGGACTCCCAGGTAATGTATTTTCCGATTGGAGTCGTTCACGTTCCTTATTCTTCTCCATCCGGCCCAGACCACCACAACATCTTCTCTTGGCCACGACTCATTCCTGCAAAATTTACTACACAAATATTTTAGAATCCTCATTTTTTCCACCACCTACATACCTTCCTACCTACTGGGGGTGTTATATACCTAACTACCTACTGGAGGGGTTATATACCTACCTATAAGGTGGGTTATATACCCACAATGGGGAACTATATAGAAAAGCTTGGTGACCCCCTTTCCTAGGATAGGAAAGTCAGATGCCTGCTGTCAGGGAGGGGAAGTCACCCATTGTTCCTATATATGTCTGTAGGCAGGTATTTGTCCCCATAGTCTGTAGGCAGGTAAATGTCCCCATAGTCTGTAGGCAGGTATAGGTCCTCATCATTTGTAGGCAGGTATAGATCCCCATAGTTAGTTGGTAGGCATATGTCCCCCTTGTCTGTAGGCAGGTATAGATCTCCATAGTTTGTAGGCAGGTATAGGTCCCTCATAGGCAGGAATAGTTCCTCCATACGCAATATAGGCAAATATAGGTCTCCCATAGGCAGTTATAGGCCCCTATAGGTTGTAGGTAGGTGTCCATGCCCCAGTTAAACATAAAAAAATAACAGTACTCACCAAAGTCTGTAGGCAGAATAACAGTATTCACCTCTCTCTCTTGCTGCTCTGATGAGAAGGCAGAGAGACGGAAGCCGGCAATATTCCTTATATCTATGAAAAGGAGAGATGTGCCGGCCTTACGCACAACTCAATAAGGTTAGAACAACATTGTTGTATCCTTCTACTTTTTTAGTAGTTAACTGTGTTACACTACGGGAGCGCACGCTCTTTTTCTCATTTTTGTTTTATGAGTCTCTTTCAACAAGTCTTACTACTGTCCATGCAGTAGTTGGATACTCTGGATACTAACTGCTGGTCATAATAAATGATTAGCATTCTAGTTATACACATATACATATGTAATCCTGTGGTATAGTGTAATAAATAAATAGCATCCTGATTATACAGGTGTGTATATCTAAGGGCTTGTTCACACGACGTTTTGGATCCTTTTTACGGATCCGTTTTTGAGGATTGAAAACTGCATCCGTAAAGCGGATCCGAAAAACGCAAGAGGTGATACTTTATGTGGATCCGTATTGCATGCTTTTCACTTGCGTTTTATTGGATCCGCTTTACGGATACGTTTTCAGAGAGTCTCTCTCTCTCTCTCCTGCGCCCGACTCCTCTCATCTTCTCCTGCGCCCGACTCCTCTCATCTTCTCCTGCGCCCGACTCCTCTCATCTTCTCCTGCGCCCGACTCCTCTCATCTTCTCATGCGCCCGACTCCTCTCATCTTCTCCTGCGCCCGACTCCTCTCATCTTCTCCTGCGCCCGACTCCTCTCATCTTCTCCTGCGCCCGACTCCACTCATCTTCTCCTGCGCCCGACTCCACTCATCTTCTCCTGCGCCCGACTCCTCTCATCTTCTCCTGCGGCCGACTCTCACTCATCTTCTCCTGCTCCCGACTCCACTCATCTTCTCCTGCGCCCGACTCCACTCATCTTCTCCTGCGCCCGACTCCACTCATCTTCTCCTGCGCCCGACTCCACTCATCTTCTCCTGCGCCCGACTCCCATCATCTTTTTTCCCTGCGCCCGACTCCACTTCATTTCTCCTGCGCCCAAATCCACTCATCTTCTCCGGGCGCCGACTCCTCATCTTCCCCTGCCCCCCGACCCCTTCACTTCTCATCCCTCTTCCTTCCCCCCCCGACTCTCTCATCTTCTCCACCCGCCCAAACCTCCTCTCATCTTCTCCAGCGCCCGACTCCTCTCATCTTCTCCAGCGCCCGACTCCTCAATCTTCCCCAGCGCCGCTCCCTTATTCTCTGCGCCGATCCACTCTCTTCTCCTGCGCCCGACTCCCCATCATCTTCTCCTGCGCCCGACTCCCTCATCTTCTCCGCCCCGACTACATCTCTTCTCCAGCGCCCGACTCCTCTCATCTTCTCCAGCTCTTGACTCCTCTCATCTTCTCCGCGCCCGACTCCTCTCATCTTCTCCAGCGCCCGACGCCTCTCAGATTCTCCTGCGCCCGACTCCCTCATTCTCCTGCGCCCGACTCTTCTCATCTTCTCCTGCGCCCGACTCTTCTCATCTTCTCCTGCGCCCGACTCCTCTCATCTTCTCCTGCGCCCGACTCCTCTCATCTTCTCCTGCGCCCGACTCCACTCATCTTCTCCTGCGCCCGACTCTTCTCATCTTCTCCTGCGCCCGACTCTTCTCATCTTCTCCTGCGCCCGACTCTTCTCATCTTCTCCTGCGCCCGACTCCACTCATCAGCGGCGGCTGCAGCACACTGTACTTGGCACAGCCGGCAGCAAACTCTGCTCGGCTGCACCGATCCCGGGGGCGGCGGCGCCGGCATCAGAGTCCCGGCGGCATCAGAGTCCCGGTGGCGGCAGCGCACCCCCACCCCCGATCCCGGCGCCAGCAGCGAACTCTGCTCGACTGTGCAGAGCCCAGCAGCAACGATCCTGCGGCCACGGCTCTCCTCTGATCCATCAGCTCTGCACTGCGCTTTTCGCATCCGCTTTCAGGATGCAAAGCGCCGGCAATACGTACCCACAGTGTGGAGCGCTCTTGGACAGGTGCCAAAAGCGGACTCCATTATCTCCTATGGGCTTTCACTTGCGTAGAACGCAAGAAGAATTGACATGTCAATTCTTAAAGCGGATCCGAAAAGCGCAGTCCAGGAGAGCTCTCAAAAGCGCATCGCCGATCTCTCGTGGGAACAGCGTGCGCTTCTTAGCCATTGAAAGCATGTTAATCACTGACAATTGTTAGATCCGTTTTGCGGATCCGTAAAATGGATCTGTAAAACGGATCACAAAAACGTCGTGTGAACAAGCCCTAATACTGCGGTACACTGTAATAAATGATCATCATCCTTGTTTATAAAGGTGTGTGTATACAATCTTGTGGTATGGTGTAATTAATGACTCATAGCCTGGTTTTACAGGTGTGTATACATAATCCTGCAGTGTAATAGATGACTAGCCACCTGGCTGCAGACTACAATTGAGCTACAATCTGAGAAATATAAAGCAAACAAAAATACAGCACAGCATGAAATACAGATATAAAACAAACAAGGTATAGCACATAGCAAGTTGCCATCCAGTGTTAATATCATATTTGTGATGTGCATTTATCACAAATACTGGAAAAGTTCCTGGTGAAGACAGTAAATGTATTTATACGGTTAAATTGCCCGATGAAGCCCAAAAGTGTATCCTTTTGGCCCCAGTTTGGCCGTTATACATCATTACACAGCAAAGAATAAAAAGCTGGAATAATGTAATAAAGTAACTTTGCAAAGTCCAGTAAAAAAATGTATGCATTAAAAGTAAAGGTTTTTATTCACTGGGATTTTATAGTTGATAGATAGGACTGTATGGCATCAATTTTAAAAGAGACATTGCCAGGAGGTAATAAATTATCATAGTTATGATGTGTCCTCTACTTCCTTCTTCTAGTTCTTAAGGATCGCTAATGACCAGTTCATTGTTTCCTCTCTACCTTTCAAGAACCATATCTTTTTTATTTTTACATTTATATAGACATCTGAGGCTTGTTTTTTTTGCGGGACATAATATACTTTTTAAGGGTTCCATTGACCATACCATATAATGTACTGGAAAACTCTCCAAAAAATTGTAAGTGGGTGGAATTTTTGCGAGGGGTTCATTTTTATGGGGTTCACCCTTCAGTTTAATGACATGTACTTTCTATTCTGAAGCTCGGTATGACTCCAGTGATACAAAATGTGTAGAGTTTCCATTTTAGTACTTTGGAAAAAATAAAAACATTCCCTTTTAGCTTTTATTGGTACAATTTTGGGATACATGCGACTTTTTAACCCCTTCAGAACTCGGGGGTTTTTTTTTTTGTGACACGTTCGTTTTTCCCTCCTCGCCTTCTGAAAGCCATAACTTTTTTATTTTTCCACCTACATAGACACATGAGGGCTTTTATTTTGCGGGACAAGATGTACTTTCTAATGGTGTTATTCACTATGCTATAGAATATACTGGGAAACCGCAAAAAAATTCCAAGTGGGAAAAATTGTGAAAAAAAAACGTATTTTCACCATGTTTCTGGGTGATTTGCTTTTACGGCGTTCAATCTTCGGTAAATAAAATGTGTTATCTGTATTCTACAGGTTGTTACGGATCTGCAATACCAAACATGTAGGGTTTCCGTTATGTTTTGGTACCGTAAAAAAATTCCAAACATTTTCTATCTTTGACATTCGCGCCGCGGCGCCAGTTTGTGCGACCAATAACTTTTTTGTACTAACACCTACGGACGTCAGTGAGGGTGCATTTTTTGCGGGCTGAAGTGTACTTTTATCGCTAGTAGTTTGGAATGCATGCGACTTTTTTGATCATTTTTATTCAATTTTTTGAGTGACGTAAAATGACCAAAAAACGCAATTTTGCCGTTTGGAATTTTTTTTCTTCTACGGTGTTCAGCGTACGGGATAAATGATGTTATATTTTTATAGATCTGACTTTTCGGACGTGGCGGTACCAAATATGTTTAACCTTTTTATTATTTTAATGATTTTATTTGTAAAATGGAGAAAGGGGGGTGTATTTGAACTTTTTAAACTTTTTTTTTTTGTATTTTAAAACTTTTTTTTTTTTTTTTTACTGTAACATTTAGTCCCCCTATGGTTCTTGACCACTAGTGGGCGCAATTGTTAATACAACCTAATGCATTGCATAGGCAATGCATTAGGGTGTACAAGGATGGCGGTTTCCCCACTTCCTGTCTGCGGACGGAAGTGGGGCAAACCGGCCAGGGTAAGTGACGGGAGCCTTCACAAGGCTCCCCACCACCATGCCCGGTCGTCGGATCGGCGCAGCAGACGCCGCGGCCATCTTTGCCGCGGTGTCTGATGGGTACATCAGCGCCAGCGGGCGGAGCCACCCGCAGGCGCTGTTACTGCCGGGTGTTAGCGGCGATTTGCCACTAACACCCGCCGGCTGTGCGGGAGGGGTCGCGGAGTGATCCCCTTGCAAAGCCGCTTAGCGGCCCTGGGACGTACTCCTACGCCCAGGGTCATGAAGGGGTTAATCAATTTTTATTCCAATTTTTTTGGAACCCAAGGGCCAAATGTATGAAAACGGTTTAGGTCTAAAACTCACTTTATTGCCCATAGGTTACTATGGGCAACAAAGTGAGTTTTAGACCTAAACCGTTTTCATACATGTGGCCCAAAATGAGCAAAAAACATAATTTTGGAATATTTTTATATCACATTGCACAGGTGCCAATCGGGCAGGGGAATGGTGTGCAGCCCCATTCCTCACTCATTTAGATGCCATGGCTGTAATTTCCATGATGTCTAAATGGTTAAACAACAGGTGTCAGCTTTATCTAACAGTCGGCATCCACAAAGTATGGAGCAGGCTCAGTGAGTAAGCCTGGTCCATACTCCCTTAGTGTTACCATGACGTATCTGTACATCATGTTACACTAAGGGGTGAAAGTATGAGCTGCTAATGTAAGAGACCTTCTGGAGTCCATGTCTCAGGGAGGGCCTTCACAGTATTAGGCTGGCGGTTTTAATGTAATGACTGATCGATATATTTATAGACTATTGATTTACTGCAGTTAATCAAAGCAGGACGTCGGAGAATGGGTACATCCCATTGTATTGTATAGGCTAGCAAATTGGTAAATTTGGTTAATTAGGCAGATTGACTCACTAGAATGTTTAGATCAGTTGAACTGTCCTTTTGTTTATGGTGCTCTGTGCTATACACTTTTCCACAGTAAGGTTTGGTCCCGTGTGACGAAAGATAGAAGAGTAGAAAAGTTTTTTGTATTTTCATGAAAATTTCTCAAGGATTGAGGTTAGAATTTTATCCTTTACTAACCAGATCTGGTAACATTAAATTACATTGGTTTTAGTGGCACTGGTCCAAATGTCTCCTTATTTAACATATAAGACAATGCAGCATACTGTTTCACGTTGGCTCCAGCTGCTGTACAATCTTTTGACTGTTTTAGATCCTGGAATATACTTTGAAATTTAATAGCATTTGATTCCTTTCCGCATTCAGCTACTTTTTTAGGTTATGGCTGTGAAGGTTTATTGAGTTGTGACATTATACATAAATGTTCTCTGCGAAAACTGAAATGGGTAAAAAGGTCATCCAAGGTGATGACTACGGGGGACATGTATGAAAAGTGATGCCGCCTTGACAGTCGTGCTTCTCAGTAAGTTAGTGTAACATCGTATGTATGAAAATGTCTCACAACACCTTATAAATGTCTGCAGTGGATGCCACAATATGTCTCAGGCTTGTCACTATGAAATTTGTATGAATTGGTACGACAGTTGTTGACCCAATGTAGTGGGTCGTATGAATCTGACACAGAATTGGTATATGCAAAAGTGTCGGGTCTGTCGCAGTATGTCCCAAATTTTGACATAGGACAGCATATACATCTGTTGGACAGGGCTACAACAGGTTTTTTGGTAGGAAAACTGGCACAGCCCATTCATACATGTTGCCCTATGTCTTAAATTCAAGTTCATGTCTTGACAACTTCTAGTAACCATCTCAATGATTCCTCTATATTGCTCAAAAATAATAAAGGGAACACTTAAACAATACAATGTAACTACAAGTCAATCACACTTCTGTGAAATCAGCCTGTCCAGTTATGAATCAACACGAATTATGAATAAATTTCTCCACCTGTTTTGCAAATGGAACAGACAACAGGTAGAAATGAGAGGCAATTAGCAAGACAACCCCTATAAAGGAGTGGTTCTGCAGACCATTATGTTGTTCTCATCTGTTATTTTGATCACTTTTGCATTTTGTCAACCTACAGATGTTGTTCAGTAGTGCAGCTCATCCAGGATGGCACATCAATGCTAGCTGTGACAAAAAGATTAGCTGTGTCTGTTGGAACATTGTCCAGAGCATGGAGCAGATTCCAGGAGACAGGCCACTGCACCAGGAGACATGGAGGGGGCCATAGGATCACAACAACCCATCAGCAGGACCGCTGTCTCCTCCTTTGTGCAAGGAGGAACAGGAGGAGCAATGTCAGAGCCCTGCAAAATTACCTCCAGCAGGCCAAACTGTCTGCTCAAACTGTCAGAAACAGACTCCATGAGGGTGGTATGAGGACCTGACATCTACCATGCAGGGTGGTTGGCATTTGCCAGAGACCACCAAGATTGGCAGATTCAAAATTGATGCCCTGTGCTCTTCACGGATGAAGCAGGTTACACTGAGATATGTGATAACGTGCCCGGGTCGGGGGTGCCATGGAGAAACGTTTGCGCTGAAAACATCCCCAGTATGACCCGGGTTTTGGCAGTGGGTCAGTAATGGTGTGGGGGAGGCATTTCTTTGGAGAGGCACACTGCCCCTATGTGATAGCCAGAGATATGCTGAAATACCCCTTTGGTACCCGGGGTTGAGAACCCCAGACCATTGTGGACCTATGCGGTACGCGGGGGTCCCCGTTTTCTTCTGATGCATGAAATACTAGGCCTCATGTGGCTGAAGTGTGTCAGCAGTTCCTGATGTGAAGGCATTGATGTATAGACTGGCCTACCCGACCTGAATCCCAAACAGCCATCTGGGAATCATGTTCTTCATCCCCCAATGCCCGTTGCACCACAGATTTTCCGGAGTTTACTGTGCATTATCCAGGTTTGGGAGGCGATCCCCCGGAAACATTGTTTTCCTCATAGGGAATTCCTAAGTGTTTAAGGAGGTCATAGGTTTTTGGAGGCCAACACTTCTGGCCTCATTTCCTTGTCTTGAGACATTTCCACTAAAGTTGGTCAGTGAAATTGTTTTCCCCTTGGAAATTTTTGTATATTCCAAAACCAGACCCAGGGATATTTTTTTGTTTTCATTGTCATTTTTTCGTTTTATTGCTTTAACGCATTCTACTATGTAATGAATAAAGAATTGCAACTGGAATATTTCATTCATTGAGATCTAGGATGTGGTATTTTTGGGGACATGTATGAAAACTGTCTTGGTCTGAGACTTTTCTTGTTGCCCATAGCAACCAATCAGTGTTCCCTTCATTTCATATAGTGCTCTGAAGAACCCTGATTGGTTGCTATGGGCAACAAGAAAAGTCTCAGACCAAGACAGTTTTCATACATGTCCCCATTAGTGTTCACTTTATTTTTTTGAGCAGTGTAGTTAAAATATTCCTTCCACGAGCCAAAAACAGTTTGTAGACCATGCCTACCAAAGCTTTAACAAACACCTATGGTCTAGTTGTGACCAATAGAGCTGCAGAGTACAGATGTAGCAGGGCCATGAGGGCAGCAGAGATCAGTTGGACTTCTTTGCATGGGGATATCATGTGATCTCTGGCTTTCAGTAGTACTGCACTGTAACGGGTGAGCGGGTTAAGCGGGAAGTGGACCTACTGGACCACTGTCGGGATTGCTCCGAGGAAGCGTAACTAAGCAGCCGACAGGCATCTTCACAGAGCCTTTGATGGTAAGAACGGCTTCCCTGACAGCCACCAGGTGCAACCTCAGAGAAGTCCCCAGCAGTGGCAGCTAACCATAACAGGTCAGAAGTGACAAAGCTAGGCACCAATAGGAACAGACTAGGTGTAGAGATGTGCAGGTACAGAGCAGAACAGACATAGAGACAGAACTAAACAGACATGAAGGCCAACACAGGAAGGTTAAACAGAGTGCAAGGTACAAAAAATATACGGACAGGACACAACACTAAGAACATGACAGGAGACAAAGCAGAGACTCAAGCTAGGATACTGGCTAGGAATTAAGGCATAAGCTCACAAGGCAACTAGCAGAACCATGGCAAACACATGGCAAGAACACAGACATTAAAAACATGACAAGGAAACTCACAGACAAAGACTCAGACATACACATTAACACCAACAAACAATATGGAGGATTTCACAAGGACACCAACATCACACACCAGACCACTAACAAACACAAGACAATAAGGATTGTAGGGAGAAGCAGGCTTATAAGTACACAGGTGGAAGGGGATTGGTAGAGAAAGCCCATCCATGCTGCACACTGTGGGAATAATATTGCCGCCGCCCTCTATAAAGCGACAAGGAAATAGGGCAGCAGCCAAGATTGAGAAGCAGCAGAGCCAACAAAGTAAAAGCAACTGCAAATGGGTAAGCACCGGCGACAGGAAACGTTAGGGTGACAGCGCACCGCAACGGGGAACCCGGATCTCCCGACGGGAAACCCACAACCCAACATCCGAGGTTGGCGGAAAGGCCAAGGGGTTTTGTAAGGACAGAGGCGGGTCATGACCATGTCCTCAGTCCAGAACGGGGGACGGGTTTGGCCCTTTACTTGCGGGTTTAAACCAACCAGTTCATCCCCTAAATTTTATCTTAAAGCAAAAAATTTAATAATGTTTAAAAGGACAAGTGTTTACTCTTTTAAATTTTTTTCCCGCTGAAAGTGATTTTGTTTGACGGCGAGTTAAAAATTTTCTCAACCCGTAACTTTTTTTTTTTCTGTCTCATACCCATATGAGGGTTGGGTGTTTTGTGGGAAAGGTTTCCCCTTTTAAGGGTCCCCAAAATTTACCTGTACCTTTATAATGTACGGGGAAAAAAACCAAAAAAATTTTTTTTGTGGGGGAAACAAAAAAAAATACTTTTAAATTAAATTTTTGTGGGGTTTTTTCATTTTTTTTTGCTTTTTCCAAAATTTTGTGGTAAAGTGACGTTATTTTTTTGTGCAGGTTTTACCCCCTTTTTTTTAAAAAAATTTGGGCTTTAAATCATTTAATTTTTTGTTACAGACCTGTGGATGGCAAATTTTTTGCAATTTTAATTTGTTTCCCCATTTTGGGATCTACTTTCCTTTTTGATCATTTCTTTATTACACTTTTTGGAGAAGAAAAGTCCATAAAAAATATGTTTACCTTTAATAGTAAAATGAAAAAAAGGAGGTGGTTTAAACCCTTTAAATTTTTTTTAAAATTTTTGAAAAAAATTTTTAAATATTTTTTTTCCCTGTATTTTTGGTCCCCCCAAAAAGTACAAAAACCATGTGGGGGGCAATGCTTGTTGTTCAGTTTTTTGGTTTTTCTTTTACATCCTGCCTTCGGGGCAAAAGTGTAAAAAGGAGAAAGAAAGATGGAAAAGCCTGGGGTTTTTTTAAGGGGGCCCGTGGCTCCCTTGACAGCCAGCCATTCCCAAGATCGGGGCACAGGAGGGCTAATCAGAAAAACAGGAAAATGGTACCCCTTTTTTTAAATAATTTTCTAGATGTCATGGCCACTTTTGACTTTTCCCAACTAAGTAGTTAAAGGGCCAAATTTTTGGGAAGATGTTTTTACACGGGCCCAAAAGGAAATTTGCTTTTTGGAATGCTTTTAGTTTTTTTTATTGACATTAAGGGAAAATTTTGGAGTTAAATGTTATTTTTTTAAAGGGGAAAAATTGGGGGAATCCAGTTTTTGTGACCCATAAACCGGGAAAACTTAGGGTCTTTTTGTTTAAATTAAGCTCCATTCTTTGGGTTCCTTTTTTACAAACAAAAATTTGGGTTATTGTGGCTGTGTCCCCCTGACAAGTGGTGACTATTTGGGGATTGATTTGGGGTTTTTATTTTCAAAAAAAGATGATCCCTTCTTTTGGGGGAGAAAGGGGGGTTTTTCCCACGAAAAAATTAAAGGGAAATTGGAAAAAATTAAAAAATTTTAATTTTTTAAAAACCTTTTCTTCTTTAAAAAAAATTTGAAACCTTTTTTGTTTTAGCTGCCCCTTTAGTGATCCATTGTTTACCCCCTCATTTCCGGGGGAAATTACAAACCGGGGGTGAGAGTCCTCAGTCCTGGGCATTGCTCGGGACTCACCTTTTTTCTCAGGTCCTACCGGTGTTCAAAACCCTGGGGGCTGTCATTTACTCCCCCCCTTTTGATTTGTTAAAAAATTAAACCCAAACATGCACATTAAAAAAAAAAAACCCCTCAATGGGGTTTTGTCATTGAAAAGAAAGGAAAAAAAATCCACAGGTTAATTTCCTGCGGGGTTTTTGAACCAGGGACATTTTGTGCTGAAAAAAAAAAAAAGCAAAATGTCCCCTTTTAAGCTACAGGGGTAGCTTTTTTACAACCCCCTATACATTAAAAAACTTTCTTTCACAAAATAGAGGAAAGGCCGGGGAGATGTCATCCTGCGGGGTCCCCTGATTTGAAAAGGGGTGGGCCGGGCCCCCCGCCCCGGGGGTCGCAGGAACACCTGGGAACCCCACGAGGGGCACCGCCCCCCGCTTTTTGGGGGGTTTGGGCACGCTCATCCCCCCGGGCCAGTCACCCCCCCTACTTCCCCCGGCCGCGCTCCTTTTGCTGTCCAGTATCCCCGGCGGCGCCCCCGGTTCTTTTAAGGCGCCCCGTCGCGACAGGCCGGGCTCTGGGGAAATTTAAAAAGGGCCAGTCACCGGTAATTTTTTATTGCCGGAACACTCCCCCTATTTAAGCCCCCGTTTTCCCGGGCTTGTTCCCGGGGATTTTTTAGTGCCATTTACCCCTATTGAAAAGTTTTCCCAAAAACCCTTTGTTCTGTTTTTAACCGGTACCGTACCTTAGCTTCCGTTCCTCGCCCCGGGCTTTTGCCCCCTTTCCCCTTACCTACTCCCTGTCCTCCACGAACCATTGCCGCCTGTCCCTGCCTCTTCCCCCGCCCCGGGCCCCTCCCGAGTTCCCCGGACGTTTCTTTACCATGTACACCTCGGGTGCCTCCGGGCAAGCAAGCCCGTCAGGGGTACGCCCTGGTAGACTCCCCCCGCAGAAGCCCAATCCCCGCTTTGCGGCGGGCTCGGGGGAAAAACCGGGAAAAAAATTAGTTTCCCGCTCCCTGGCGTGGCTTACCCATCATTTTCCCGGTGGTCCAGAGGACCCACTATCTCCGCCCGGGGACATTTAAGACCGGGCCCATTGATCCCGCAAGGTTTCCCCCCGCGCCCGACGCTGCCCTTTCACCGCCATTTTTTCCCCCAAAGCAGCCCGAAAAACAGATCGCTAGCAACCCCCGGGCAACTCTCCATCTCCCCGCCATGATGAAGCAGTTCCGGGCCGCTCAGCAGCGCAACCCGCCCCCCGGGGGCCCCCCCGCTGCCCCGCCGGGTTTCCCCGGTTCCAAAGGGGTGGTCCACGGCTTCGCTGTCTTTTCCTCCCAAATTCGATGGAGATTTAAAAGGCCCCTGCAGGGGTTTTAAATCACCCCAATGCCCCCCTGCATATCAAATTTAATGGGGAAACCCAATTTCCAAACCGAACGGTAAAAAGTGGCGTTCGTGCTAGCCTTCTCCCCGGGAAACCCCTGGTCTGGGCTACCCCCCTCTGGGACGGGGGCGACCCCGGTCACAGCCACCTTTTTACATTTTCTCATGAGTCAGGAGGTTTTTCGGGGGAAAACCGGCCCGGGCCTTTTTTCGGGCCGGAGACCCCCCCTTGAAAACCTGAAACCAAGGGGACTCGCTTGGGGGATTTTTGCCTCCTTTTTCCCCATTTTTTGGCTTCCGAGAATTTTTGGAATGAACGGCGTTGACTGCCCCCCTTCAAAAGGGCCTCTCCACCCGCTTAAAGGGATGCCCTATTTTGCCCAAACCCCCCCGCCCCTTCCCTTGAGGGCCCTTTATCCCCCCCTTGCCACACGGATTGAATGGGGTTTTTCAACGCCAGGGGGAAAACCCCGACGGAAACGAGAACATTTTTGGACCCCCCCCTTTCCCCCTTCGTCTGGCTCCAGTATTTAAAAGGGCCGCCACAGTTGCCCTCTCTGCCTGCCCCAAAGGGGAGCCCAAGGAGGGGGTTTTAAAACCCCACCTGTCAAGTGGAGCTAACCAAAAAGACGAAGGAGAATTTTTTGTCTTTTCCCTGGGGCGTGCAGACCTTTTCCGCAATCCGCCCACTGCCCCCCCAGCTTCCGGGAAAGGGGCAACCCCTTTGGGGGTTACTTTGGGGGAGGGGGTTCCCTGGGGTGAGACCAACCCTTTTCTCCTCCCGGACCTTTCCCCGTGATCGCGGCACGGGACCTGGTTCCCAGTTTAAACGCGGGCTCCCTTTCCGGGGACTGGGGGTCAGGGGAATTTCTTGGACGCTGTCCTTTTTGCCCCAAAGCATAATCCCCGTGATCCCCTTTGGGGAACCCCCTACCCCCATCCCCTCTGTCAGGGGAGATTCTAAAGGGAACCAATTCGTTGCACGACCCTTTGGGTCCTCCCAAGTAGGGGTTCGCACAAGGAAAAACTTGCTTTTTAAACGTGCTACCCCCCCCCCCCCCCCCCCCTTGTTCTTCCTCCCATTCCCCCGGGGGTCCCCCGTGGCTGCAGTGCCCATGCTCCCGGGGCTCGACGGCGACGGGGGGGAAGGGCCCTGATTTGGGGGTTTCGGAGTGTCAGTCTCGCTTTTTGGGGTGGCACCCCCGCCGGTGCTTACCGCCCCTCCTTGTCATCTAAGTCTCAAAGGGCCCTTTCCCAGAAACGATACGAAGCCTTTGAGACTTTCCTTCCCCGAAACAAGCGGGAGACGTTGCCCCCCCCTTTCGCCCAAAGACGCCCTATTGCTTTCCCCGGGATGTCCCCCTCCACAGGGCAGGGTTTACCCCCTTGGGGTCCCCTGGCCCTTTGGGCCCTATGTCCCCATAAATCAAGGGGAATCTCCAAAAGGGTTTTTTCTTTTGCAACCCCTCCTCTCCCCTGGGGCCGGGTTCTTTTTGGTGGCTAAAAAAGACGGTACCCAAATTTCCTTCCCATTACAACGAGGCCTCAACAAGATCACGGTAAAAAAAGAAAATTCCTCTCCCCTGATCACGGAGCTTTTTGCCCGGCAACGAGGTGCCAAGATCTTTCTAAAACTGGATTTGCGTGGGGCCCCCCCATTAAAACCCCCCTTTCGAATACGTGAGGGGGTGAATGGAAAAAGACCGCTTTTTTAACCCCGCGACGGGAAAGAGTTTCCCGGTAAAGCCCTTTTGGGTCGGGAAGCTCCCGGCCCTCTTCCAAAAATTCGTCCCAAAGACTTTTTCCGGGACCTCCCGTTTCACCTGCGTTTTTTTGTTTACCTAGAGACCTTCTGGTGTTTTTTCCCCCGACCCCCCCCCAAATCCCAAACAAGTTTCACTTTCGACAGGTCCTCAGACGTCTAAGGGCCAAACCCCCCTCTCTTCCAAGCTCGAAGGAAATGCCCGTTTTTATCACAGAACCCCCCTTTTCCCGGCCCACTTATTTCCCATAAGGGGCCCGCAGATGGGCCCCCCTTAAATTGTCTGCCGGGCCTAAAAGTGGTGCCGCCCCGTGGGCCTTTCCCAGCCATACAAAGATTTCCTTTGGGGTTCGCCAAAAATATTATAGGCCCAAATTTTTGCCACATTTCTCCCTCGCTGGAAACCCCATAGTGGGATTGCCAGGAAGAAAGCCAAACCAAAAACTCTGGGGCCCCCGCGGCAGAGGGAAACCTTTATTAAGTTTTAAAATTGGGATTTCCCCCTGCGCCGGGGCTCTCCCCGGGCCCGATTTCCAAAAAAAAACCCTTTTTTTTCGAGGGCGAAAGGCCCCCTCGGTGGGGGCCGGGGGCCCTACCTTTTCCCCCGGAAAAGGGGCCCAAAGGGAAGACCCTCACTTTCGGTTTTTTTTTCTAAAAAAATTTTTTTCCCCTTCTGAAAGGAAAATTTTCCCACTATCGGAACCCAGAGTTACTGGCCCTCAAACTTGGGTCTGGAAGAGGGCGGGATCCTTGGAGGGGGCTCGCACCCCCGTCAGCATTTATACCGGCCATAAAAACCTGCTATGTCCCAGACGCCTTTAAAGCTTTAAAACCCCGCCGGCTCGTTTGGGGCCCTCCTCTTTTCCCCCGGGTTTTAAATTTTTTCATTCTTTTCGCCCCGCGGAACAAACTGTCAAGGGCCGACGCTTCCCCGGGCTTCGGGTTTACTGGGGACGAATCCCCTTCCCCCAAAGGGAAAATTAACCCCCCAGAACGGCTCTCTTGCCGCGCCCGGGAAAACCCCACAATGGGTTTTTTCCCCCGGGAAAGGGCATAAAATCCCGGCCCCCGCTCTTCGGAAGAAGATATTGTCAGGGGGGCATTGCCCCGTATGGCGGGGCCCCCCCGGGGGAGCAGAAATTTCCCGCTCCCATGTCTCGAATTTCTACTTTATTTGGGCCCGGGCCCAGCCAGGGGAAGTTCCTTTAAATTCGTGGGGGTTCCCCGCGTTTCCTGTGCCCGGAAAAATCCCCCGTCTCCCAAACCCCAGGTTTTGCTCCCTTTCCCCCACCAAACCCACCTTTTCCTTGGAAAAACCCTGGGGCCATGGATTTTTTCCCGGATCTCCCCCCTTCTGGCAAATACCCGGGTCTGGGTGGGTTTTCCGGAACCCTTTTTTTAAAGATTCCCACTTTTTTCCTCTGCCGGGTCCCGCCCTCAGCCCCCCGGCCTTTTCTAGTCTATTTTTTTAACCCAAAATTTTTCGGGGTTTCATGGGCTTTTCCCGGGACATAGTGTTGGGCCCCGGGGCGCCAATTTGTCCCCCAATTCTGGCGCTTTCCCCCCCGCAAAACACAATGAAATGGACTTTTCTTCGGTTTTACCTTCCCCCTCCAATGGACAGGGTTAGAGAGTAAACCAGACCCTTTGGCTCTTCCGCGCCCCTTTTTCTCGCCGCCAAAGGTTTATTGGTCCCGCTTGTTGCCCTGGGCCGAGTTTTCCTATAATTCCCCTTTGGATTGGAGTCTGCCCGGGGCTGCTCCTTTCTTTATTGTCTACGGGGACATTTTCCGCCCCCCCCTTTTCCCCCCTTTTTTTATCCCCTGGGTTCCGGGCCCTGGAGGAAAAATGGGCCAGGGGTGCACTATCTGGAAACAGAAAGCAAACCTTTTTTCTACGAAAAGGGTTCCGTCGTACCAAGGGAAAAAGCCCAAAAGGAAAACGAAAAAAACCTCCGCCCCAAAAATTTTCGCCAGGGGACAAGGTGTTGGGTTTCCCCAAAAAATTTTTACGTTTTAAGGTTTCCCAAACTTTTTCTGGGTCCCCCGGGTTTCCCGGGCCCTTTTGAGGGGTTTTAAACGCAAATTTAAACCTTTGCATATTAAACTCTTTCCTTCCTCCCACTTTGCGGGTCCCCCAACTCCTTCCCTGTAAACTCCCTTTTGAAACCCTTTTCCCAAAATTTTGGGTTTTCTCGGGTATTGTCCTCCCCCTCCTGAGGCCCATGGGCCACCCTGTCTTACGGTTTTAAAAAAGATTTTCCAAATTAAGAAAGGTCAGAGGGAACGTTTTTTTCCCCCATTGACGGGAAAGGGGGTTTTGGGCCCCAAAAAGAGGTCCTGGTTTGCCAGAGGAAATTTTCTGGATCGGAACATCATTCAGAAGGGCCCCCCTAGGCCAGAAAAAAAAGGGGGGGCCAAAGGGGGGGGGTTTCGTCAAAGGGGTTTGGGCCTCTCCCCCCCTCCCGGGGGCAGGGACAAACCCCCGGGTTTTCCGCAAAGGGGCCCGCCCGCTGGGCCCCCAAAGTCGGGCGGGTTTGGGGCCCCTCCCCGGCCCGGGATCACCCTCCCCTTACCCGGCCCGCTCCCGTTGAGCTCCATTTCCCCGGCGGCCCCGTCCCCCTTCTCCCCAAAGGGGGCGCGCACGCGGCTCGTGGGAAAATTAAAGGGCCAGTGCCCGGTAAATTTGGGGGTTTCCGAAAACTGCCCCTATTAAGGCCCGCCCCCTTTTTTTTTGGTTTTGCCGGATTTTAAATGCCAAAATTTGCCTATTGGGAAAGGTTCCAAGCCTTTTTTCTGATTTCCCGGACCTTTCCAAAAGTTTTCCGTTCCTCGACCCGCTTCTTGCCCCCTTTCCCGGGAACCACGCCTGCCCAAACAAAACCATGAAACATTGCCGCCTGTCCTGCCTCTTCCCCCGCCCCCCTCCCGGGAGCCCTCCCGATTTTTTCTGCCCACGCTAAAACCTGGGTCCCTCCCCCAAGCAAGCCCACGTCGGGGTTTTGGACCTTTAGACTCCCCCCCCAGCAACCCATCCCGTTTTGGGGCGGGCTCGGGTTTGATAACCGGGACCTACTTAATTCCGCTCCCTGGCGGGGCTGACGCCATCGTTTGGCCGGGGGGTAAAAGGGTTTCCAAATATCTCCGCCCGTGACAGTTATGAAAATTTTCAACAAATAAACACCCCCCCTTTTCCTGACCCACACGGGAGCTAAAGAACTGGATGCAAAAGGGTTTTAAAATAAGATCTTTCCCCAAAAACCCCTTTAAAGGGGTTTAAATTTAACAAAATTTCCCCCTTGGGCCCTTTTCACCCGGGACGGGCCATTCCCAAAACGGGTGGGCCGCCTTGATCACGGGTCTGTAGCAACCTAAAAAAGTTCACCCCACTCCCAAACCCACAAGGGAAAAAAAAAAATGGTTTTTTCCCTTCCATCACTTTTCAAATTTAAGCCCCTGTACAGAGCTTTTTTAAAAGCAAAAATAGGGGAAATGACATTTTGTAAAATAAACTTTTTACACAATTAACCAAAAGTTAATTAATACAATCAAATAAAAATTTTATGTAATTTCATCAAAATAATGTTCATTTTTGAACAATACAAATACTGAAAAAATAAAAATTTTAGACCCAACAGCTTCTTTAACCACAAGTTTTAAAGGTCCAAAATTCTGTTTTAAAAATTGGGGGGGCAAGGAATCCCTTCTACTTGAAAAAATTATCAAACATGGCACAAAATTTAAAAAATTTTTAAAAAAAGAAACTTTTGGGGGGCTCCAGTTTCCCACTGTGCATGAGCACAAAAAAAGTAAAGCTTTTTGGGAACATTCCTAGAAACAGGCCCGGGCCCTAAATTTTTGGTGCTGCCCTCGGGCCCACCCTGACTCCCTTTTAATGTCCCAATTACCAGAGCACAATACAAAACCCCATATCCAGCAGAAAGCAGCACAATGTTTTATCCAAAACAATAGTAATGGAAAAAATAAACCTATGAAAGGTTAGGCTTCCCAAGGTAAAAGGGGGAAAATAGATAAAAGCCAAAAACCCAAAATTACAAGCTATAGCAAAACATTTAAAGGTCTTGCACTTTGGTTTCAACTACCATATATGGGGGCAGTAAATTCAGCGTTGGCTACATGTAAAAGCAACCCAAACGCAACTCAGAGAAGGGAGGTGAAGGCAAAAAATTTAAGCTACTTTTAAAGGGGTTGTTCACTACATCAATTCATCTTACCCAGTCCTTTTTTTCTCAGTTTCTTTTTTTAATTTCCCTGGCTTATAGCCTTTTCTGGCCTCAATTTTGAGCTGTGAGGACACCGGGTCTGTAGATAGGCCCAGTATTGGAAAGCCTTACAAAGAAGGGTCCACACCGGCGTCTAAGAGGGTGCCCTTTTTAATACCGCAAGAATCCTGGTACAAAAGTGCAACTTTTCGCCCTTTTTAAAAGTGTTTTATGACAAATATGTATGCTTGAAAAAAAAGCCCTGTGTAAAAGGGTTTCGAAACCCGTTCCCATTTTTTTGCCCAAGGATTCTTCCGACTTAAAAAAGGACATCTCTTGTAAACCCCGGTTGGACATTCTTTTTTATTTTGGGAAAATTTTGGGGGGGGGGCCCCTTTTTGAAGGGATCTTTTTGCAAGGTTGGTGATCCGGCAACTATTGGACCGGTGTTTGGCTCTAAATGTTTTTTAAATTTTACAAAATTGGCCCTATCGGGAGAGTTTAAAAACAGGTCTTTCTTTTTAGCGTGCAGCCCATACAAAAGGGGTTTTTCTGGGAAAATAAGGGAAACTAAAAAAGGCCCAAAATTTTGGGAAAGTGCTTGTTGAAACATAAAAAGCAACCCTTGTAGTGGAAAACCCTTTAAAATCCCATTTTTTTTAAAAGGGTTGGTAGCAAATGTACCTGCTGCCGTACTCATAGAGCATTTTAAACCATAAAAAACAATAAAAAGAAAAAAGGGTTAATCCAAAAAAGGAAAAAACCCCGATAAAGTAATAAAAAAATTGTGGGTCAGGGGCCAAAATGCAACCAAAAAAACCGGAATAAAAAAAAACCCCCCCCCAAAAAAAAATTTTTAAAAGGGAAATTGTGGTTCTCCTCAGTTATAGGTATTTTTATTCAGTTCTTTTTTTTTCCTTTTTGGGGTTGCGAGCTCCCATTGTGATCAGAATTTTACTTGCGCTCCCTCTGTTTTTGTTCTTTAAAGTTTTGCCCCAAAGGGGGTTTCTACCCCAGTGGGTCATTCTTTTTGCAGAAAAACCCCAACCAGAAAACACCAAAAAAACAACAACAACTTCCCCGGGGGTTTTTCTACAAGGAAAGCTACTACGGGAGACGGGCCCACAGTTCTGAAACTTGTTTATAGCTGTATTAAAGGGGGAAAAAAAAAAACCCCCCCAAGTTCTGTTTTCACATCACCGGGGTTTTTGCATCTAAATTTTTTACGGAAGCGGGCTTTTGGCTCGGGCCCTGTCTGCCCCCACTTTTCGGAAACGAAGGGGGAAAGTCTCCAGTCATTTAACCCACCACCCCATTTACACCTTCAATCCCCCCAAAGGGGGGGGGACAGAAACAGTAAGAAA
>JAODAL010027013.1:0-55714 GCA_025379985.1 Phyllomedusa bahiana | reverse complement strand
ATTTAGCAAGTCCCACCCCCAAAATTTAAGAAAGGGGAAATTCCCCAGGGGTAATCTGTGCCCTTGGGAGCAGGGGTGACAGTTGGAGGGACAAGAGAGGAAATGATCTGAAATAACTAAATCCTTAATATCACAGAGATCCACCCTTTGCATGGCTTGGGGAGAGAGTAGAATATAATCAATACGGGACCATGAATTGTGAGGATGGGAAAAAATGCAATAGTCCCTTCCATCAGGATGAAGAGACCTCCACGTATCAACCAAATGAGAATCCAAGATAAAATTAGCCAAATGTGGGGGGTCATGGGATAGTGGAATACGGGGAGAGCTACCATGGACAGATTTTCTATCTTCCTGGGAATTAACCACCAGGTTAAAATCCCTTTCCACAATTTTAAGAGGTACAGGGTCAATAGATAACTGGTCTGTCAGTGTTTTATAGAAAGACCCTTGGGGGCATGAGCCCAGAAAGATATTATAGATGGAAATCACTTCCCCCAAGACTTTCAAGGATACATGAATCCAGCGGCCCTCACTATCATGGGTGGAGCTAGCAAGAGAATAAGAGAGATTTTTATGGATGAGGATAAAATTCACCATTTTTCCTATTAATGGATGGAGAGCCCAGAACTGAGCCCACCCAAAGGTGCTTAAGCCTGCTGAAATCTCCCTCCTCCATGTGAGTTTCCTGAAGGAGGGCGATGTCTGTTTTTAATTTTTTGAGGTGACATAGAATCATAATTCTCTTAGAAGGAGACCGCAGTCCCTTAACATTCCATGATGTTACTTGCATAAAGATAAGGAACAAAGAACTGTAGCAGAGAAAGTGAGTGAAGGAAATGGACTCACCCCCTGGGAGAGAAGACCGCTGACACATCCCACAGCATTGCCTCCAGACCTACTAAACACAGTACAGACAAAAAACAAGAAGGTACCAAAACAAAACAGAAACAAAAACAAAGCACCATTGGGCGGAAACCAAAAAACCAAACATATGGAAAAAGCCAATGTGCTATTATACTTCCTTTCTTCCAACATGTAGAGAGAAAGTACAAGTAAGACAATAGGCAAATGCCCCCACCGGAGCCATATTCTGGCCACTGGGGATGGCGAGTTTTTTAAAATCCACCATGGAGTCATCAATTGCACCCTCATTGCCCCATCATGTTACCAGAGGCAGGTTGCGTAGTGGCGAAGGTTGGACGGAGAGAGCTTTGGGTGGGTGGGTTTTGATGCCGTTGTCGGTTCATGCCGGATCCCTCCCTTGGGGCCGTCGGCCGTCCTCCCTCCCATGTCTTGGGGGGGCTCCCTGTGCAGGGCCCCAGACCCTGTTTTTTCTGCTATGTACTTGCCTGTCCTGCCAGTTTGTTGTTCCGTGCCCTGTCTGGCCTTGCCTCCAAGGGCATGCACGCGGCGTTCCTGCCTATTTATAGTTTCTTTTTCGTGCACCTTCCTCTTCACCCCTCCTTGGGTAAAAGAGGAAGTTCTTGTCTCTACTCGGGGTAGTTCATTCGTCTGTTACGCCTTTTGGTGTTGGTTGTGTCCTTTTGAGCCCCGCCAGTATTTGGGACAAACCCCTGGAGATGCTGGTCCAGTCTGTGTCATCTGAGTCCTGCCCTTCTGTCTGTCTCTGTTAAGTCTGATGTCTCTGCACCTGTCCTGTGCCCTCCCTCGGCACTGTTCCTGGTTGTACCTGTCGTGTTACCCGCCCGGTTTCCTGTTGTTCCTGGGGTGTACATTTATCCCTCCTGTATCCTTTGCGTGTTCCTGAGTACTTTTTTACCTGCCCTGCTTATGTTCCCCTATGTTCCTGTTTCCGCCCTGTCCCCCGGCTGTCCCCGCAGGTACCACATCGGGGGTAGTGACCTGGGGGCCCGCACCCAAAGCCATCCCGCTTTGCGGGGGCTCTGGCGAAGACCGGGGGCCCCTTAACCCCATCCTGGCGGGGTCCTCCAGCTACACCTCGCCTGCGGTGTAAAGAGGATCCACACCCGGATGCGGCGGTGGGCGCCGGGGATACTCTGTCAGCCCCGCTTGTTAAGTATGAACGCCCCAGGATCCCGCCGGGGTGCCCCTGCCCTCGTCTAGAGTGTCTGCCCCCGTGGCCTAGCTCATGGTCCAGCCCAGAGCTTCCGTTTGGCCTACTCAGGTCCACCCCAGAGCTTCCTTTTGGCCTAGCTCGGGCCAGCCCAAGTTCCGTTTGGCCTAGCTAGGGTCCAGCCCAGGCACCCGTTTGACTACTTGGGTCCAGCCAGAGCACCCTTTGACCTAGGCAGGTCCCCCCAAGCTTCTTTTGGCCTAGCTCATGGTCCGCCCAGAGCACCCTTTTGGGCCCTAGCTAGGGGTCCACCCAGAGCACCCTTTTGGCCTAGCTCTGGTCCGCCCAGAGCACCGTTTGGCCTAGCTCATGGGTCCAGCCGAGCACCCGTTTGGCCTATCATGGTCCAGCCCAGAGCACCCGTTTGGCCTGTCGGGTCCAGCCCAAAAAGTACCCTTTGGCCAGCTCTGGTCCACCCCAGGCCCCTTTTTGCCCTACTCATGGTCCAGCCCAGAGCACCCTTTTGCCCTGCCAGGGTCCAGCCCAGAGCACCCGTTTGGCCTAGCTCTGGCCCAAAGCCCAAGAGACCCTTTGGCCTAGTCTGGTCCAGCCCTGAGCACCGTTTGGCCAGCTCAGGGCCACCCCAGAGCACCCGTTTGCCTGCTCATGGTCCACCCCAGAGCCCCCGTTTGACCTAGCCAGGGTCCACCCCGAGCACCCTTTTTTGCCCTAGCCATGGCCCAAAGCCCAAGCTTCCGTTTGGCCTGCCATGGCCCACCCAGAGACCCGTTTGGCCTAGCTCATGGTCCAGCCAGGCACCCGTTTGGGCCCTAGCTCATGGTCCCCCCAGAGCCCCCTTTGGCCTAGTCTGGTCCAGCCAGAGAAACCCGTTTGGCCTGCTCTGGTCCACCCCAGAGCACCCGTTTGGGCCTAGCTCTGGTCCACCCCCAGGCACCCCGTTTGGCCTAGTCAGGGCCAGCCCAGAGCACCCTTTGGGCCCTAGCTCATGCCCAGCCCAGAGCACCCTTTGGGGCCTAGCTCATGGCCACCCCAGAGCCCCCCGTTTGGCCAGCTCATGGTCCACCCAGAGCCCCCCGTTTTGGCCTAGCTCTGGTCCAGCCCAGAGCAACCTTTGGCCTAGCTCGGGTCCAGCCCAGAGCACCCTTTGGCCTAGTCTGGTCCACCCAGAGCCCCCCGTTTGGCCTAGCTCATGTCTGCCCGACCTTCTGACCCCCGTGGCTTTACGGTCTCGCCCTGACCCTTTTCTAGCCCCTGGCTTAGGGTTTCTGCCCGGGCCCCCTTTGAGCCCCCTGGCTTCGTCTCGCCCTGAGCCTTCTGAGTCCCCGGGCTACGGTCTCCCCCTGACTTCGGTCCCCGTGGCTTACGGTCTCGCCCTGACCCTTCTGAGTCCCCCGTGGCTTCGGTCTCCCCTGACCCTTTGAGCCCCCGGGGTTAGGGTCTCCCCCTGGTTCGGGTCCCCGTGGCTTACGGTCTCGCCCTGACCCTTCTGAGTCCCGGGGTTTTCGGTCCCCCTGACCCTTTCGAGCCCCCGGGCTTACGGCTCCCCCTGAGCTTTAAAGTCCCCGTGGCTTCGGTCTGCCCAGCCTTCTGGTCCCCGTGGCTTAGGGTTCCCCCTGAGCCTTCTGATCCCCTGGTTACGGTTCCCCTGGCCTTCGATCCCCGTGGCTTACGGTCCCCCCCCTGGGTTTTCCCCCCCCTTTTTTCCAGTGCCCCCTTTTCCCCCCTGCACCTCCTTTCAGGTTTTTCCCTTTACGGCTATTAACAGCCTGATTGGGTTTTGGGGTTGCCCCCCGTAGAAGTTGGGGGGCCCTGGCTATGGGGAATGCCTTTTTCTGTGATTTGAAGGGGGAGGGGGGGCTTTGAGGGGGGGTACTTCAGGTTCATGCCGCGATCCCTCCCTTGGGGGACCGTGGGGCCTGTCCGTCCCTGCCATGTCTTGCGGGGGGCTCCTGTGCGGGGGTCCCAGCACTGGTTTTCTCTATGTACTTGCCTGTCCTGTCCATTTTTTGTTTTCCTGGTCCTGTCGGCACTTGCTCCTAACCGTGCGCGGGGCCAGTTTCCTGCCTATTTATGTTTCCTGTTCTGTGCACCTTTCTTCCCCCCTGCCCTCGGTATAAGGGGATTTTCTTGTCTCATTTGGGGTCAGTTCTTTGCAGTCGTTACAGCCTTTTTGCTGTGTTGGTTTGTGTCCTGTTACCCTGCCAGTATCTCGGGACTTAACCCGGAGATGCTGGTCCATCTTTTCACTGAGCCCCCTGACCTTCTTCTGTCTCCTGTTAAGTCTGATGTCTCTGCACCTGTCCTGTGCCCCGCCTGGGGGCCCTGTTCCTGGTCTGTACTGCGTTTTTACCCCGTCCGGTTCCTGTTGTATCTGTGGTGTACGTTTAAACCCCCCTGTATCCTGCTGTGTTCCTGATACTTTTACCTCCCTTTTGCTTATGTTCTCCTTGTTCCTGTTTTCCTGTCCTGACCCCGGCTGTCACCGCGGTAGACATCAGGGGGTGTGACCTGGGGGTCCCGTACCAAGTCCATCCGCTTTGCGACGGGCTTGGCGAAGACCGGGGGCCCCTTAGTCCACTCCTGGGGGTCCCCGGGGCTCCCCTTCCCTGGGGGTGATAAAAGGATCCACACCCGGAGTCGGCGGTCGGGCCTTGGCATACTTCTGTCAGGCCGCTCTTTTTTAAAACGGTCCGACTTGCCCTTCTCGCTGCTGCCAGCGACATCAGGGTAAAGAGCTAGATTTAGGGCCCCTTTTGGTCTTTTTGCCCTTTGGGTTTTGCCTATTGTTTGGCGAAGGGTCCATCCGAGGGAAAGAAAATAGAAGAGAGATTCAAAACTATTTAAATCAAGTGTTATGGAGGTGCATTTTGCCTGGGCCACAGCTTAACTCAAATGGGGCTGAATACTGTCCGGGGGAAGAAGGCAGCACTCTCAAAATGGCTCCCTCGTGGGAAAGGAGGGGCTATGTCTGTGTGATAGAAACTCTGCAAGTCCCCGCAGAGAGACCCCGGGGGGCCAGTCCATTGATATAAACAGAAGCCCTCCCCTGTTGGGGGGGCGTCAAAGGGGAGGGGAGCAGGGGCTGTCTCCGTCGTGCGGCGTCACTCAGAATGGGCCCCTTCAAAGGGGCCAGAGCAGTACAGTGTGGCCGTGGGGGGTGAGCACAGAGGGGGTCCGCACACAGGGAAAATGAAAAATCCCCCCCCCTTTTAAAAAACCGTGATGGGTCCCGGGAGCGGCGGGCAAGGGGGGGGGGGGGGGGGGGGGGGGGGGGGGGTTGGGAACGCTGCAGGAGGGAGCCCCTCCCCAGGGGCACTAATCTGCGATAAGGTTTTTGAGTGTGTAGCTCTAGTCAGCAGCTCTGACTGCCTCACAAACCCGCAGTGTGGGGGCGGGGGCTGCTCTATTGGTCCAGGTCCCTGGCTGCAGCCCCCTTCGTCTGAGGTACGGGGAGACAGAAGCCAAAATCAGCGGGTGATGATCCAGTGCCTCCCTGCCCCGTGTACGACACTGATCCAGTGATGTAGCATTAAGTAGTGATAGGGTCCCGGGTTTTAGTGGGGCTCCTCCCCTTGCATCCCTACATGTCGGTGCCCGGAAAAGGAAGGCCAGAATTTCTTGAGGTGCAAGACAGGAGCGGGCAAGGATTGGAAATTTTTTTGGGGAAGGAAGATTAGAGTCATAAAAACCCCCCAAACATGGGCCTGTGCCCGGAGTTTTGGGGGTGCCACACATGAAACAAAAATAGTGAGTGAGGTCGGTTATAGATGGTGGGGTGACTAGAAGTTTAGATTTAGTAAGGGGTTTGGGTTTAAGATAGAAGGGACATGATGTCAGGACAGCGGACAGTCACTGGTGTTTTTTTAGGGGAGCGGGTGATGTCTCAGGGAAAGGTGTATAATGGGTGTACCACGTAGAGATGGGTGGAACAAAAATTTCTGTGGTTTGTCCTTTTTTGGGGCTGTAGATGGAAAAGAGGACGGACCCGGACTGATCCCCCAGGAAACCCCCAACATATGTGAATTATTACTTTTTCTTGTTTATTCTTCCACTAACCCCCAGACCTAATGCGCTCATGTCCTGTACATTGTTATAGAATTTAAACATGTTACTGCTTGAGATGAGTGAGCCCTAAAAAATTTGAGTTCAAGTCCAGTTAAATCAAATGGTGGCCCCACCCAATAATTTATTTTTAACATTATTGGGCCCCTTTTTGGTTAGGGTCCTGACGATATGCCACGGCACCCTGCCGTTCTATGTACCATTTCCAATATGATTATTATTATTATTTTTTTTAGAGCCCCCTTTATTCCGGGTGCTGTAATTCAAGAGGGTTACAAACATAACAAAGTCAAAAAAAGACAATGGGACAGTATTGACAATCAACTGACGAGGGAAAAAGAAAACCCGTCCGGAAGGGTTAAATTACAAGGGGGGAGAAAGAGAAAACAAGGTGGGGGGCAGACATTTTTGGAGGGTGTAGTACAGCAGGGATACTATGTTTATAGGCTTTTCCCGAAAAAAATGGGTTTTTCAGTTGCTTTTGAAGCTGGTGAAAAATGGGGAAAGCGAGTCTGATGTGTTGGGGCAGTGTTTCCGAGTGTGGGGGAAAAGCAAGGGAGAAGTCTTTGGGGACGGGTTTTGAGGGGTGTAAGAGGGAGCAAGAAGATGGGGCCTGTGAGGAGGGGGGGAATTTGGGGAGGGGAGGACTGGGGATTAAGGGAGAGATTTTTGGGGGGGGAGGTCATGAAGACTTTTAGGGCATGGTTAGCAACTTGAAGTGAATTACTGGGTAATGGGTAGCCTGAGGGATTTCAGGGGGAGAGAAAGAGGGTAGCAAGGAGAGAGGGGGATAAGAGGGCAGCAGAGTGGGATGGGTTTAAGTGGAGAAGAGTGCTGCGGGGGGGCCCCAGAGAAGGGTGTTGCAGTTTTTTAGGTGGAGATGCGAGGGCATGACCAGATTTTTGTAGTTGGGTTGAGGAAGACCAATTCATGAAATATTTTTCATGGAGGCGGGGGCAGAGGTGAGGTTTGGAAATTTGGGTTTTGAAGGACAAAGCAGAGTAAGGGTTTTTCCCAAGGCAGCGGACTTGCGGGGTCGGGAGAGCGTGGAGCCATTGCGTACCGAGAGATCAGGTGGGGGAAGGGTGGGGGGGTGGGAAAAATGATGAATTCAGTTTTTCCTTTTTAAGTTTTAGGGGACGGGGGGGAAAGAAGGAGGATATGGACGACGACAATCGGGTCCGGGGGGGAGACAGATTGAGTCTGAGCCAGAGATGTAAAGTGGTTTTCATCAGCAAACAGGGGTATTGAAAGCCTTGTGATGCTAAAAGGGTGACCCCGCCAAAAAGTTAGACAAGAAAGTACACCAACAGGAGGGTTGAAAGGAGGAGGTTGGGACGAGAGGTGAGAGACACTAAATTTTTCCGATCAGCGGGTTTGGAGGAGATCCGGAAAGGGCGAGTCCGTTATGTCAAGGGGGGAGAGGATTTGTAGCAAAGGCAACAGTGTCAAAGGCAGAGGATAAGCTAAGAGGAGAAGGATCGAATAGTGATGAGGCTTTTTGGGTTAATAGGTATTGGTGACCTTCGTTAGGGCGGGGTTTTGGGAATTTATGGATTGTTGGGGGGCAAGAAGAAAATTGGAGGGGCAGAGGGGGGGACATTGAGGATAAAGTGTTGTTCGAGGAGTTTAGAAGCAAAAGGAAGCAGTCAGATGGGGCGATAGTTGGACAGAGAGGAGGGGTTAAGAGATGGTTTCTTTAGGATGGGAGTGCTGTCCCTGCCAGCTGAACCTCCATGTTCCCTGATGGGATGTTCTTCCTGCCACATATATCACATGTACAAAGCTTGCAAGCAAAGGCGCAACTTGAACTTCTTGGGCTCTGGTGCAAAAAGTGAAATGGGAATCCTTCCAGTTACCATACACCCAAGAGATCTTAAAGAGCTTATCTCTGTGCCCCTGTACATGATATTTAGAGATTTCCTGGTGACTGGTATAGTACAAGGAGACTGGCGCAAGGCAAATGTAGTTCCCATCTTCAAAAAAGTCTCCAAGTCTTGCCTAGGTAATTAAAGACCAGTAAGTTTAACATCTGTTGTGGGAAAAATGATTGAGGGGCTCACTAGGGACTATATACAGGAATATGTGGACAAATACAAATTATTAGTGATTGCCAGCAGGGATTTACTAAGGACAGAACTGTCATACCCAAACTGATCTGTTTTTATGAAGAAGTGAGTAGAAGTCTGGATAGTGGGGAGCTGTGGATATTTTTGTTTTTAGAACTTTGCAAAAGGTGTTTGACACAGTCCCGCTAAGCGTTTGTTAGGTAAATAGAATCCATTGGGTTAGAGATAACAGTTGGTGTAATTGAAATTAAAAACTGTTGCTGGATCGTACTCAGGAGTGGTTTGGGAAATGACTCCTACTCTGAGTGGTCCCCGGATGTGAGTGGTGTTAAATGACTCCTACTCTGAGTGGTCCCCGGATGTGAGTGGTGGTAAATGACTCCTCCTCTGAGTGGTCCCCGGTTATGAGTGGTGGCCGCAGAGCTCGTATTGGGGCCCCTTTTTATTAATGTATTTATTAACGAAAGTAGTGGAAAAAGGGTCAAAAAACCGGTTTCGATTTTTGCAGATGACACCAAGCTATTGGGTAGTGCAATCTATGGAAGATGCTCATAAATTGCAAGCAGACCTGGACCCACTGAGTGCTTGGGCATCCACTTGGCAAATGGGGTTCAATGTGGAGAAAAACTTGGAGAATCGCTTGTTGAGAAAGATCTGGGCGTTCTTGTAGATCATAGACTACAGAACAGCATGCAATGTCAATCAGCTGCCTCTAGGGCAAGTAAGATATAGTCGTGTATTAAAAGAGGCATGGACTCGCGGGACAAGGATGTCATTCTACCGCTGTACAAAGCATTGGTGCATCCTCACTTAGAATATGCTGTTCAGTTCTGGGCCCCAGTTTATAGAAAAGATGTAATGGAGCTAGAGAGAGTACAAAGACGAGCAACCAAACTTATAAGGGAAAAGGAGCATCTTAGTTATGAGGAGAGATTAGTAGACTTGAACCTATTTAGTCTTAAGAAAAGACGGCTTCGGGGGGAAATGATTAATTTATATAAATATATAAATGGTCCCTACAAAAAGTATGGGGAAAAATTATTACAAGTGAAGCCCACTCAAAAGACAAGGGACATTCCCTTCGACTAGAGAAAAAAAGATTCAGTCTCCAGAGGAGAAGGGCGTTCTTCACTGTAAGAACTGTGAATCTGTGGAGTAGCCAACATGAGGAGCTGGTCACAGCAGGAACTGTAGAGAGTTTCAAAAAAGGCTTAGATACCTACCTGGAACTAAAGAATATTAATGCGTACGTAGCTATGTCAAATTCTGGATCCTGGCTGGTGGAGGCTCGGTGGTCAGAGATAGAGTCTCCACTGGAGCAGATTGGTTCTTGCCTTGTGGGTTCCAGGGCATGAACCAGTGGTGAGGCTGTGCTTAAAGTCCTTGTCTCTCTCCCTCACCCACATTTTCCCCACCCTTGGTTGAACTTGATGGACACGTGTCTTTTTTCAACCGTATTAACTATGTAACAATGTGCCTCAACCTCAAACAGTCACACTCCAAACTCCTTTATGGTGAAGACCAAAGAGCTGTCAAAACACACCAGAAACAAAATTGTAGCCCTGCACCAGTGTTGCGAACGGCGCTGCAGCTGTGGGCGTCGTCGCGGCTCTGCCTGTGCCCCCCAACCGGGACGATTTGCCGCCGCTGCCCGGGTTTTCGGGGGGACGGGCGCACCGCCCCTGCGTGCCGGTGCTCACCCGGCCGCGCTCCTGTGTCTCTGCAGCCTCCTGCTGCCCAGCACACACGTCCTCGTGCTCCAGGGCACGCGCGCACCGGCTCTGTTAAATTTAAAGGGCCAGTACACCGGTAATTGGCTAATTGCCGGGCGCTGCCTCTATATTACCTGGGCGCTTTCGCCCATTTCCCTCCCGGGATCTTTAGTGCCTTGCCTATTGAGAAAGCATTCCCAGTTGTCTAGTTCTGATCTTCCGTGTACCATACCTTTTGCTACCGTCTCTTGATCACGAACCTCTACCTACTGCCCTGACCTTCTGCCTGTTCACGACCACGCACCATAGTCGCCTGTCCTGACCTTCTGCCTGTCCCCGACTACGAGCCTGTCTTACGATTTTGTACCATGCTACACCTCGGCTGCCTCCGCAAGCAAGTCACGTCAGGGGTAGTGACCTGGTAGACTCCCGCCGCAGCAAGTCGATCCCGTTTTGCGGCGGGCTCTGGTGAAAACCGGGACCTACTTAGACTCTGCTCTCTGGCGTGGCTTACACCATCGCTTGCGGTGGTCCAGTGGATCCACTTCTACGTCCGGTACCGTTACAACTAAGTTGGGAACATTGAATCTGCAATAGGCAAGCAGCTTGGTATGAAGAAATCAACTGTGGGAGTAATAATTAGAAAATGAAATATATACAAGATCACTGATAATCTCCCTCTATCTGGGACCCTACTCACCATCTCACCCTGTGGGGTCAAAATGATCACAAGAACGGTGAGCAAAAATCCCAGAACTAAAGAACCACAATGAGAAAAGAATGGCCCTAAAACATAACCTTTAATATAAATAGAATAAAAAGCATACTTATGCAAACACTGCAACTTCAAAACACACATGTGGGATAGGGAGACCAATGGGTGTGCACATATCCCTACAAAGCCCTAGAAAGGGGAAACTATTGAGCCCTAACCTAAATATATAAACAGGAAAGTCGCCCCGATAAGGGCGGTCCTGGCAGGAACCTGACCCTGCAAAAAATAACCCTAAATTATATCCTACAGGTCCTATCCCAACATGTTTCGATCCTCGATAAGGGATCGAATCAGGGGAAAATAAGGAACCACAAGACCATAAGGAAACGATGTATGACAAAGATATAACAGGTGTACAAAAAATAAAGTACCTCAAGTGGCTGCAACACATATACTCACAACACCCAAAAACACCAGGTCAAGACAGATGCAAATTGGGTACATCGATGGAGCCACCGAGGTAGGGTACAGGCATCTACAAAGTTAAACAAACAAACAGGTCACACATAGGGAATAGGAGAAACCAACCCACATAAAGCATAATGGCAGGAAAGTCACATAATAAGATTCTGGAGAAAACGACTTCCCAATAAATACATATACAAATCCTTCAGAGCGAGGGTGCAGCAGGGACGTCCCACACCCTGTAAGGGTGTCCCAGCAGTGGCCGAGTGAAGGAGACGCCGGAACAAGCGCGGTGTATTGCACATAAAGGCGCGCATGATGGCGCCCAAGTGACGTCATGGACAAACGTCCGTGAACGCGCGGCCAGGAACAAGATGCGTCCCTAGCAATGGCGGCGCATGCGCAGAAGGAATGTGATGCAAACATAAGAAGCACAGACCTTCAGAGCCTAGAAACAAGGCGCCGTGCAGGTAATGCACTGTGCCAGCAAAAGTAAAAAACGGTATTTAAAGCAGAGGATGCTTGCCTGATATACAGCAAGCCTAGAGCAGAGCTTCAAAAGTTAATCAAGAATGTTGAGGCTAATCATTTTACAGCTTATTTTACAAAACGAGCCCAAAGATTTTATAATGCTACAATAAGCACCAAAGATTTAATAAATCTACGATATGCACCACATAAAGATGAGGGGAAAAGAGAAAGAGAGGGAGGGGCTCAGATTACAAAAAACAACTAAAATCCAGGCGGTCATTCAACCCATGCGGGGTGACTGTATTCAGTGTAAAGATCCAGAAACATTCCCTCTGGAGTAACAATTGTTCCAAATTGCCCCGTCTCACAGTAGGTAAAATACGATCGATCCCACACCAACGTAGGCTATTCACATCACCATCATGTTCAGAGAGGACATGGCGCGCCACAGGGATGTCTCTGGCATGGCGTATGTCCCCCAGATGTTCACCAATTCTATGACGAAGCTGTCTCGTCGTCTTGCCTATGTACTGTAGGCCCCATTTACACTTAATCAAATAGATGATATGTGTCATCTTACAGTTGATGAAATGGTTAATGCCAAAGCTTCTCTTACTCTCTTTATCAGAGAAAGTAGCTGTTGTAGTAATGTATGCACAAAAGGAACAGTCCCCACAGCGGAAGGACCCCTTCGGTCTTTGCAACCAAATCTCTTTTTTGGGGGACACATAGTGGCTTTTTACCAGGAAGTCACGAAAATTTTTCCGCCGTCTATATGTCACAGAGGGGTATTCCTTGACGTGATCTCTCAGGTCAGGGTCCATTCTTAAAATGTGCCAGTGGCGACTAAGTGACCGACGAATCTTTGAAGCTGCCTCGTCAAAAGTGCCAATTAAGCGTATAACAGAATCCTTATTACTCTTATCAGGATTCTTCTTAGATAGCAACGTGGTACGATTGGATGAAATGGCATGTTGATAAGCCTGCCTTAAGATAAAATCAGGATAACCCTTATCCCTGAATCTCTGTCTTATAGAGGCCGCTTCTCTCTTAAAGTCACAAAGTTGAGAACAGTTGCGTCTGAGGCGCAGGTATTGCCCTCGGGGTATACCCTTTTTGAGAGGAGTTGGGTGACGGCTTTCCCAACGTAGAAGGGAATTGTGGCCATGGGTTTACGGTATACTGTGGTACCTAAGTCTCCTGTTCATTTTTTGAAAATCTTCACATCTAAGAAAGAAATGGAATGATGTTCGAACTCAATAGTAAATCTAAGATTGAGTTTGTTGTTGTTCAGCTGTTGTACCATGGAAACAAATTCTTCCCTTGTACCATTCCATATAATCAGAATGTCATCAATATACCTGAGCCACAGGCCAACTTTCCTCAGAGAAGGGTGGTGGATGGTCACCAAAGACGATGGAGGTCTCCCACCAGCCGAGGTACAGATTGGCGTAAGCCGGGGCACAGGCGCTGCCCATAGCTGTACCCCGCTGCTGGTGGAAGACCCTGCCGTCAAACAAAAAATAGTTCTTTGTCAGAACAAACTACAATAGTTCAACTACAAAAGCATTATGGAGTCTATATTGTGTCCCCCTAGAGGACAAGAAGGTCCGGACTGCCTCAAGACCTAGATGGTGTGGAATGGAAGTGTACAGGGACTCCTCGTCAATACTTGTCAAAGAGGCCTCAGGATCAATAAAAAGGCCATCCAAATGTTTGAGTAGGTCTGTGGTGTCCCTGATATAAGACGGCAGAAATTCTATGAAAGGGGCCAGAATGTGATCAACATAGGTGCCACAGTTTTGGCAAAGAGCATCATTGCCCGAAACTATGGGTCCGCCTTTTAGAGGAGTTGTCCCCTTATGTACTTTCGGTAAGGCATAGAAGGTAGCAACCCTAGGAAATTTTGGATACAAAAAAATCAAATTCTCGATTATCTATCAGATCACATTCTTTAGCCTTTAACAAGAGAGTTCTCAATTCTCGTTGGAAAGAATTGGTGGGGTCAAAAGTCAATTTCGCATAGCAAGATTCATCAGCCAACAAAGAAAGACACATACTGCGATATTGACCATGGTTTAAGATGACAATATTTCCACCCTTGTCTGATTGTTTTACACACAAATCATGTCTTTTTTTGAAATTTTCAACGGCCAATAATTCAGATTTAGAGATATTGTTTCTACCCTGAATCTTTAAGTTCGAAAGGTCTTTCAATACAAGGTCTAGAAAAACATCAATGCAAGATATGTCGCTAGCTGGAGGCATTTTTGTGCTCTTTGGCTTAAGTTCCGTAAAAGGCCCTTTGCCAAGTTCATTCTGAGGGACCTCTGACAACCCAAACAACAATCTCACATCCTCCAACATCTCTGGAGGAATACCAAGTTCTGCACTTTCACATTTTTGTTGAATAGAAAAATATTTCTTCCAACGTAACTTTCGCACAAATAAATTTATGTCCTTTGCCCACCTGAAATGACTAAACCTAGTGGTGGGGACAAAGGATAAACGTCTTGTGAGGGGAACGAGAGCTAAATAGGACCCTTTCAGTAGAGGACTGGCATAGGACGTTCCAGATCACACATAGGGCCTTGGTGTCCTTGCGGGCACACGAACTCAACTATAAAATACTCGCCAGGTGGTATCGAGTTCCTGCCCTGTTAAATCTTGCCTATCCTACCTGTCCCAGCATATGTTGGCAGTGCAAGTCTAGTAAGGGAACCATGACCCATATTTGGTGGGGTTGCCCGGTCTTACAACCTTTCTGGTGTAAAGTATTTGACCTTATCTTCAAAATAACAGGGATAAAACTTCAAAACGACCCGGCTACTCTCCTACTTTTTGATATTCCCCTCCCTGGTCATATCCTCAGGGCACACCTCTTCACCTTTCTCATTTTGGCCGCTAAAATAATTATCCCCAGACTGTGGCTCTCGCCGAGCTGTCCATCCATAACAGACTGGTTCAAGGAGATACAGGCCCTACAAAGATTGGAGGAGTTTAGGACAGATTCTCCACTATGTTACAGCAAATATCTCTATGTGTGGGAGGATTGGATTTCTGTCAATCAGACTACTATCTCTCTTATCCCGGTTAACGAGTTATCTTGTATGGCGTATTGACTAAGTATGGGTGGTGGAGGGATACGGAATGGTTTCTCTAACAAGGGATCAGGGTCACAGCCGTGCCGTCCGTGGATTTTTGTGTGTTCCTTTACTTTCATTCTTTTTATAGTCTGTTCTTTTTATTGTTTGCTGTAGAGTTTTTTGTAAGAACAGCTTACAAGAATGCTGCTAAACAACTAATGTATGATCTATTTTGTACTCTGCCCAAGTCCGTCCGGACCTCCCTCGTTGGGACCGTGGCGGAGAACACAAATTCTAACGGCCCATGCTCTTTAGCATGAACTAATTTTCTCCCCCCAGAGGACGGATGTAGCAGACATAGTGTATAAATCAGAGATCGGATACTCTGACTCCTTTTTAAAATGCAGCACTTATGGTTTTATCCGCATCCGCTGAGGAAAAAATTACTCTTGTCACTGTACACGATGGAAGAGAATCTTAAACATTTACTGTTTTGTATCATACATTTACTGTTTATACATGCATTTTCAATGATTATGATTATATTTGTCTTATGTATCTCTTGCAATCTTACTTTCCTAATAAAGGTATTGGAATGAGAAAAAACAAACAACAAAAAAAAACAAAACAAAACCTCTTGTGAGAAGCCGCATTTCCTCTGTAGAGAGATTTTGGCCTGAAAGATTAATAATTTGGGTGCTTATGTCATTATCAACAAATCCCGCCAATGGTTTCGGTTGATAAAAATTCAGACTCGGTAGGAAGGGGTATTCACCCGTTCTCTTAGCTGATAGACATTGTGTTGATCTAAAAAACGTGGGTTATTGCCCCTGTTATTCGATGCACCACGCCTCCCTCTATAACTCCGAGAACGACCTTGAGATCTTGAGCGACTAAGATTAGTCTCTTTATCAAGAGTCTGACAGGTCAGTCTCGGTAGAAGAGATATCTGTATGGACGTCTCTAGGTGAATTTTTCTTTGCTAAACAGGTATAAACCCTGTTTTCCCGAAAATTCGCCAGGTCCCTCAGGAATTGGCGGTGTTTCCTATCCTTTAAATCAGGCCCTCCAGCTGTTGGGAAACTACAACTCCCATCATGCCTACTGTTATAGATTATATAAATGCATGATGGGAGTTGTAGTTTCCCAACAGCTGGAGGGCCGCAGTTTGAGGATGCCTGATTTAAATGGTACTGATATCGTTCTATTTGTACCTGTAACGATTTTTCTTTTGACACAAATTCTGGTTCACCAGAGAATTTTTTAATCTGATCAATCTGATCTTTTAGTTTGGAATTAAGTCTGTCCAAAGTTATTTTTTCTTCTTCAAGAAGAAGTGCCAATAGCTTGAGGGAGCAGGCTGTAACCTCTTTTTCCCATTTACTAGAAAATTCCGCTGTTTTATTGCGGCTTGACGGAGTGAGGGATATTCTGAGACCTCGTGGGACTATGTTATTAGTAATGTAATGCTGGAGACTTTCAACCTCCAACCATGAGGACACCTGGTCCTTATAGGTCCTGGTTAGTTCTTTAAACGCGATCGCTAGCGTCGGAAGAACTTGGTGCTGTATAAAGGGTTTGTCTGAAAAAACGTCCTTAGAATCAATACTCCATTGCTCAGTACGAGGACCGTGAGCGAGAAAACCTGCCATACTGTATGTACATTAACAGAAAAAAACAATACCTCACAAGTAGAGTGAATATAGAAAACTAACAAATTCCTCCAAAGCCACAATTAAAGAACCACAATGAGGAAAGAATGGCCTTAAAACATAACCTTTAATATAAATAGAATAAAAAGCATACTAATGCAAACACTGAAACTTCAAAACACACATGTGGGATAGGGAGACCAATGGGTGTGCACATATCCCTACAAAGCCCTAGAAAGGGAAAACTATTGAGCCCTAAGCTAAATATATAAACAACAGGAGACTTAGGTACCACAGTATACCATAAACCCACAGCCACCAATTCCCTTCCACGTTGGGAAAGTGTTTTGCCAAGTTTTTCAATACAGGATCTAGGTACAGCTTTAAAGAAGGCCAATCAGTCAATCAGGGTACAACGCACTTTTATTTAACATATGAATCAAATTATGAACAATAGAAACAAATAGAGTAAGAGAATAAACTGTTACAGAAAATTATGTGACATTTGGGGACAGTATGTTGCTATAATGTATTTACAAAGATAAATACTTACAAAACAAACTTCACCTCCTTGAGCTTAGAACATCTCACCGTTTGTTTCTAAACATCACACCATTGAGAAGCAAATGCGAAAACAGGGAACTTCAGGAGGGATTCATCAACACCAGTGGAGCGTCTACAGCACAGGTACCCAGCTTCTAACTTCAACAACAAAACCACTCTAAAGTTATATTTATTAAAAAAACTGGCAGACACAACCTATATTTGTCCACTTAGAATAACAAAATTCATCCTGTATTGACCGTCATCTTGTCTCGTGAGGCCAGCTCCTGAACTAAGATAAGAGAACAGAATCCGCCTAAACCAGACAAATGCAGCCCCCCTCAGATCGTAATTGAACTAAGTGAAGTGATTTTCATGCTCATGGCCATAAATCAAGCCCATGCAGCAGAGGATTTACAAAGCTGTAAAAGAATGTAGCTTAAGGATAAAATAATGAATCAGATTAATATACAAGAAATGGAAATTATGACATCAAATAGTCACATATTTCACTAGCACTACAAAAAGCCATCACCCAACCCCTCTCAAAAAGGGTATACCCCGAGGGCAATACCTGCGCCTGCATAACGCAACTGTTCTCAACTTGTGACTTTTAAGAGAGAAGCGCCTGCAATAAACAGAGATTCAGGGATAAGGGTTATCCTGATTTTATCTTAAGGCAGGCTATCAACTTGCCATTTTCATCAATCGTAACCAGCGTTGCTGTCTAAGTAAGAATCCCTGATAAGAGTACTAAGGATTGCTGTTATCAACCCTAATTGGCAACTTTTGACGAGGCAGCTTCAAAGATCGTCGTCATTAGTCCACTCACTGGCACATTTTAAGATGGACCCTGACCTGAGAGATTACGTCGGGAATACCCTTTTGTGACATATAGACGAGGGGAAAAATCTTCGTGACTTCCTGTAAAAAGCACTAAGTGTCCCCCAAAAAAGAGATTGAGTGCAAAGACCGAAGTGTTTCCTTCCGCTGTGTAGGACTGTTCCGTTTGTGCATACAATACTATAACACTAGCTTTCTCTGGATAAAGAGAGTAAAAAAGTTGTTGACAATATTGGGTGTCGGGTGGGTTGTGGTGTTTTTAACCATATTTCCATCCAACTAGTAATGAAGACACATATCATCTATTTTGATTTAAGTGTAAATGTGGACTACAGTACATAGGGCAAAAGGACGTGACGAAACAGTTCGTCATAGAATTGGTGAACATCTGGGGACATCGCCAAGCCAGATACATACCTGTGCCGCCATGTCCTCCTGAACATGGATGGTCGATTTGAATAGCCTACTGGTGTGGGATCGATCGATTTTACCTACTGTGAGAACGGGGCATTTTGGAACAATTTGTTAACTCCCAGAGAATGTTTTCTGGATCATTAACACTGAATAACGATCACCGCCGCATGGGTTGAATGACCCCAGGATTTTTAGGTTGTTTTTTGTAATCTGACCCCTCCCTCTCTTTTCTCTTCCCCTCATCTTTATTTGGTGCATATCGTAGCATTATAAAATCTTTGGTGCTTATTGTAGTATTATAAAATCTTTGGGTTTGATATAAAATCTTTGGGCTCGTTTTGTAAAATAAGCTGTAAAATGATTAGCCTCAACATTCTTTTTAACTTTTGAAGCTTCTCAGGGGGTTGCTGTATTTCACAAGCTCCTTGCTTTAAATAGTTTTTTTCTTTTTCTGGCACAGGCATTTCCCGGGCCTTGTTTCTGGCTTAAGGTCTGTGCTTCTTTTGTTTTTCACACATTCCTTCGGCATGCGCCCCCATGCTAGGGACGCATCTTGTTCCTGGCCCGCGCGTTCACGGACGTTTTTCCATGACGTCACTTGGGGCCATCAGGCGCCTTTATGTGCATACACCGCGCTTGTTCCGGGTTCCTTTACTCGGCCACTCCCGGGGACACCCTTTCGGGTGTGGGGGGTCCCCGTGCAATCGCTCTGAAGGATTTGTTATGTTTTATTGGAAGTCGTTTTCTCCCGAATCTTATTATGTGACTTTTGCCATTAGCTTTTTGTGGGGTTTGGTTTTTTCCCATTCCCCTGGTTCCTGTTTTTTGTTTTTTTAACTTTGTAGTCCTGTACCCTACCCGGTGGCTCCATCGATGTACCAAATTTTCATTGTTTGTCTGGGTTTTTTTGGGGGTTTGATAATGTTTGCAGCCATTTAGGGACTTTATTTTTTGAAAATGTATTCTTTGTAACATGTTTCCTTTTTTTGTGGTTCCCCTTTTTTTCCCTGATTCGCCCTTATGGGATGAAAAAATGTTGGGAAGGACGTAGGATATAAATTTTGGGTTATTTTTTTCAGGGTCAGGTCCTGCCCAGGACCCCCCTTTCAGGGCGACTTTCCCGTTTATTTAAAATTTGGTTTTGGCTAATAGTTTCCCTTTTAGGGGTTTTTTAGGGAAGTGCAAAACCCCTTGGTCTCCCTATCCCACATGTGTGTTTTGAAGTTGCAGTGTTTGCATAAGTATGCTTTTTATTCTATTTATATTAAAGGTTATGTTTTAAGGCCATTCTTTCCTCATTGTGGTTCTTTAATTGTGGCTTTGGAGGAAATTGTTAGTTTTCTATATTCACTCTACTTGTGAGGTATTGTTTTTTTTCAAAAATCCCAGAACCACACGGGGGGACCTAGTGAATGACCTGCAGAGAGCTGGGACCAACGTAACAAAGGCTACAGTCAGTAACACACTACACCGCAAGGGATCCTGCAGTGCCAGACGTGTCCCCTTGCTTAAGCAAGAACATGTCCAGGCCCGTCTGAAGCTTGCTAGAAAGCATTTGGATGATCCAGAAGAGTACTGGGAGAATGTCATATGGTCAGATGAAACCAAAGTTCAAATGTTTGGAAGAAACAGAAATAGATTTCTTTCAATAGGAGATTTACTAATGGTGTTTTCTACAGTAGCCTGACCTCAAAACCAGCAAAAATGACCTTTTGGACACTCAATACAATTTGAAAGATGAAATTAGGATTTGAAATATGTTTTTTTTTCAATAGGATATTTACTAACGGTGTCGTCTACAGTAGCATGACTACCAAACCAGCAAAAATGACCTTTTGGACATTCAATAAAATTTGCAGCAAGCAACCAGTATTTGAAAACTATTACTTTGTATAGCATATTTGCTAATGGTGTCTTCTGTAATAGCTGTACCCCCAAAACAGCAGAAATGAACTTTTGGGCACTCAGAATAAAGATGGGAAAGATGTAGCCAGCAATATAAAAATCCCTAACTATTGCTGTGTATGATTCCCTAAGCTTGCTGTACCTCCCACCCCACCCTAAGTAATCTAACTAGCTGCTACCGCCAGTGGTGTCTATATGGCAGTACGGGCAATACTTCTGTCACTAGTTACTAGTCCGTGACATCGGCAACCGGGGCAACAAAATCGTCAGAGATCCACTCTTAATTCATTTTGATAAATGTCAAATAATCCACATTGTCAGGGGAAAGACGGTTACGTTTGTCAGTCATCACCCCGCAAGCTGTGCTGAATGTGAGTTCTGAGATAATGCTGGCTTCCAGACAGGATAAAAGTTGTATGGCATGTCGAGCAAGCTCAGGCCAATTATCCTGTTGGACACCCAGAAGTTGAATGGGTCCAAACCAAGTCCAAAAACATCAGTGTTGAGCCGCAGGAAGTCAGGAGGAGGAAGCATAAGAGGTCACAATGTTTGGAAGCACGGGACCTGTGTGGCCTTTTTTTTCCAAGTGACTCTTCCACAGCAATTCATGCTTTCCATGCATGTGCCTGTTCATGCTGGTGGTGGTTAAACTCTGTATATTCTTTCCTTGATTGACACGTTGAAAGCAAATCTGGCATATGACGTCAGTCGGCGAATCTGAGGCTTGATCGAAAAAGGCCCAGGCTTCACAGGTCCTGGAGTTCTTCCACTGTGAAAATCTTGTAGCGGTGTTCCTGTTGCCACCACTGACCACAGCTAGCGGATTAATGTCAGCGGACTTGTGTGACCGCCCCGTCCCTTTCTGAGGCTGGACCCGCACTGACACTACCCCATCATCATCCTCCTCCACTGATGAGGCACTAGCAAGCTGCTGCTGAATAGACCACGTTGAATCCACAATGTCATCAATTTCATAGGTGACTTCCTGTTCCTGACAGTCTACATCCTCAAGCTGCGAGCAAGAAACCACAGGCACTGCGAGGCATTCCTGACTGCTAGGTATTTCTGCCGACGGACCGGCTTCCTTCTCCTATGAGGGCATCAGTGATTGGTTGTCACAGCAGACAAAATCATTCTCTTTGGCCTCTTGATCTTTTGAAATGCCTTATGACCCCAACTGCATTGTGTCATCAAAGAGGTCTTCAGAATATGGATTATCTACAGAGGCCTTTATATTGGGTGACATTTGGCCCGTCAGGTTGGACTGATGATGATGATCATGACAATATTTGTGGCAGTGACTGAGAGGAAGAGGAGGTAAAACCGCTGGATGTAGTGTCTGATAACCACTGAAGAACAGATTGGCGACGCTCTTCAGAAATGAGACGCACAGGAAACCGATCAAGCGATGACAGGCCTGACGGTCCTGCGACTGACGATGTGCTCGCTTGTGTGTTGTCTGGAGCACAGGAAGGAGTGCCTTGTATCGTACCTCTAGCTCCATGCCCTACACCCCTCCTTGCTCGCTTACCACCTATAGTTCAAAAAGATAAATATCAAAAAGGTATAGATTTGTTCACTGTCTCTTATTGAAAAACTATACTCCAAACACTGCAAAATAGAACATTTCTTGAATCACAAAAATTTGCAGCAAGCAAACAGTATTAGAAATAGATTTCTTTCTATAGAATGTTTGTTAATGGTGTCTTCTGCACTAGCTGTACCCCCAAAACTGGAAAAATGAACTTTTGGGCACTCAATCCAATTTTCAGCAAGCAATCAGTATTTGAAAGTGATTTCTTTCTATGGCAGATTTGCTAATGATGTCTTCTGCAGTAGCTGTACCCCCACAACTGGAAAAATGAACTTTTGGGCACTCAATCAAATTTGCAGCAAGCCTTTTGCTCTTGAAAGAGAGGTTGCAGCACAGCCAAACAGCAGTGTGGGAAAGGTTTAAAACTGGTATTTTGAGCGAGTGAATGAGTCTGTGAGTGTGTTTTCCTTAAAGTATGTTTTTTTAAGTATGGAGACTTGAGATTGAGAGACTTTATATTTAGAGAGTTTAGAGGGGACAGTATTGTATTACTTACTATTGTAATTTAGTCATATATCCTTTTGGTAACATCCCCATGAGCTCCATGTTTGACAATGCTGTCCAGTGCACAACCTGTGCAATGTATGCCATCCTTGAGCAACAGTTCGAGGGGGCTACTGCTGTGCAAGATGTGTGCACACTGCCATTTTAGAAGCCCGGATCCTGGATCTAAATGAGCAAGTGGCAACACTGAGATCCATTACCAACTTGGAAGCGAGTCTGCTGCTCACTGAGCAATCACTCGCAGGTGTAGATGCTGGGGAGGATAGTAGCATGGAGGTACAGGAACATGAGGCAGCTAGCTGGGTCACAGTTAGAAAGAAGGGTAGAGGGAAGAGTGTCAGGGAGGCTAGTCCTGATCTGGTACACCCCAAAAAATTTGCAAGATTGGCAGATGAGGGGGATATCAGCTCAGAAAATAGCATTGCGCAGCAAGAAAACTACCTCTGTCTGCTCCAGAAAGATGGGGAATAGGAGTGCAGGTCGGGGCTAGACAGGTGCAAGTAGTTGGGGGACTCCATTATTAGGGGTACAGAAGGGCAATCTGCCCAAAAGACCGGGATCTTTGAACAGTGTGTTGTTTACTTGGGGCCGGGTTCGACATATCGTGGATCGGGTTGACAGTTTGTGGGTGGGGCGGGGTGAAAATCCAGCTGTCATGGTGCACATTGGCACCAGGACAAATTTAGAGGTAGGTGGAGTGTCCTTAAATACGATTTCAGGGACTTGGGCCAAAGGCTCAGGGCAGGGACCTCCAAGGTAATATTTTCGGTAATATTACCTGTTCTACGGGCCACTCCAGAGAGGCAGAGGGAGATGAGAGCGGTGAATAAGGGGCCCTAAAAATTGGTTGTGGGAAAAAGAGGATTTGGGTTTTTGGAGAATGGGCTGACTTCTGTCTTGGCTACAGACTCTATGCTAGGGATGGGCTGCATCTAAATGGGGGGGGTTTGCAGCTGTATTTGGGGGACACAATGGCCAAGGAAGTTGGAGGAAATTTAAACTAGGGACTGGGGGGAGGGGGTAACTATACTTTATGCATGCAAGATAGTGAGATAGAGAGGGGGAAAATTTGGAATAAAACAGGGGGTGGAGTGGAGGGAGGGGGTTTTAGCAATAGTTAAAAATCAGGGAGAAAGGAATAAAACTGAAAAATCTCTAAATTGCATGCTGACCAATGCCAGGAGTCAGACCAACAAAATAAATGAACTAGAATTACTAATAGCTGAAGAAAAATATGACATAGTGGGGTAACTGAGACATGGCTGGACGAGAGCTACGACTGGGCGGTTAACTTGCAGGGTTACAGTCTATTTAGAAGGGATCTTTAAAGACCGGAAAGTGGGGAGGTGTCGTATCTATGTAAAATCCTGTCTAAACCCAAACCCACTGCGGGAAGATATAGGTACAGGTAATGAACATGTGGAATCATTATGGGTAAATTACATGGGGGTAACAATCTCATACTCAGAGGGGTCGGCTATAGGCCCCCACATAGAACCGAACCCATTGAAGATGTACTCCTCAGGCAACTCGATGAGGCGGCTAATCAGAATGAGGTTATTATTATGGGCAACTTTAACTATCCAGACATCAATTGGGAATCTGAAACCTGTAGCTCTCATAAAGGAAACAGGTTTTTGTCAATAACTAATGTTTAAAATACCTTTGCCAAATGGTGCAAGAACCGACTAGAGGAAAGGCCCTTCTAGATTTTAATATTGATTAAATAGACCTGACAGAGTAACAAAGGTTCAGGTTGAGGGGCACTTAGGGGAATAGTGACCAAAAATATAAAAAAATTTCCGTTTATCCTTCAATAGAGTTTTTTGTAAAAGGGAGCCACAAAAACACTGAAAATTTTTAGGAAGGCTAATTTTATTCTGCTTAGGGAGGCCCTAAAACCGTATTGACTGGGACAAGGTGTTTTTAAATAGGCAGAACCAAATAATAAATGGGATATTTTTAAAACATTTTAGGCTACCACTGAGGGTACATACCTTATGGTAATAAAAAATTAGAAACAGGAAAAAACCCAATGTGGATCAACAGGGATGTAAAAGAGGCAATAAAAAACAAAAAAAAAGCCCTTTCACTACTAAAAAAAGGAGGGCAGTGAAGAGGCCTAAGAAGCTTTTAGGGAAAAAAATAAAGTATGTAAAATAAAGATAAAGGAAACAAAGCTGGAGACGGAGAGCATATTGCTATAGAAAGTATAAAATAACCCCAAAATATTTTTAACTATATAAATAGTAAAAGATTAAAAAAGAAAATGTTTTGCCCTTTGAAAAATACTGAGGGAGAGACAGGTAGAGGGCGATGAGAAAAAAGCAAACCTATTAAACACTTTTTTCTCCACTGTATTTACCGAAGAGGAAGAGCTTCCAGTTGAACAGAGGGATGAGGTAAACTCCAACTTAAAAGTTTCTTGTCTAACCCAGGAAGAGTGCAGCTCCGCCTTAGGAAGATTAAAATAGACAAATTCCAGGTCCAGATGGCATACACCACGTGTCCTTTAAAGGGAGTTAAGTGATGTTTATAGATAGGCCCCTATTCTTAATATTTTTGGGGCTGTTCTAAGAACGGGGTATGTCCCAAAGGATTGGCGCATAAACAAATGTGGTGCCAATATTCAAAGGGGTCAAAAAGTGATCCAGGAAACTATAGGCCAGTAAGCTTAACCTCTGTTGTAGGTAAAATGTTTGAAGGTTTTCTCAGAGATGCTATCCTGGAGTATCTCACTGACAAATGTATAACGCCGTTCCAGCATGGGTTCATGAAGGATCGGTCCTGTCAGACTAATCTCATCAGCTTCTATGAGGAAGTCAGTGCTAGAATGGATCGGGGTGAGGCCCCTGGATGTCATATATCTAGATTTTTCTAAAGCATTTTGATACGGTGCCACATAAAAGGTTGGTAAATAAAATGAGAATGCTTGGATGGGGGAAAAAAGTGTGCAAGGGGGGTAAGCAACTGGCTCACTGATAGAAAAAAAAGGGTAGTAATTAACGGTACCATACTCAGACTGGATCGCGTTTACTAGTGGGGTACAACAAGGGTCAGTATTGGGCCCTATCCTCCCAACATTTTTATTAATGATCTTACAACAGGGATTAACGTAGAAAAATCGATCTTTGCAGATGATACTAAGCTTTTGTAAAGGAATCCAACCCCAAATAGAGGGTTTAATGTGTTATTTACAAAGGATCTGGATAGGTTGGAGGCCGGGGCAGAGAAATGGCAGATGAGGTTTAACACTATAAAAGCAAGTTATGCACATGGGGGAAAAATTTCCCTTACAGATTACATGTTAAAAGGAAAAACACTGGGTAAAGTGACATGGAGAAGGACTTGGGAATCCTAGTGGACAGTAAACTTAATTGTAGCAGCCAGTGTCGACAGCAGCTGCCAAGGCAAATAGGATCATGGGGGCATTAAAAGGGGCATAGAGGCACATGATGAGAGCATTATTATCCCATTATACAAGTCACTGGTTAGATCACACATGGAATATTGTGTACAGTTTTGGGCACCAGTTCACAGGAAAGACATTATAGAGCTTGAACAGGTACAAAGGCGGGGAGCAAAAATAATAAAAGGACTGGGTGGACTACAGTACCCAGAAAGATTAGCAAGATTGGGGTTATTTAGTTTAGAGAAAAGGGCGGCTTCGGGGGGGACATAATAAAAAATGTTTAAATACATCAAAGGTCAATATAGAGATCTCTCCAAGTTTAATTTATACCCAGGGCTGTATCTAGCACAAGGGGGCATCCTGTAGTCTTGAGGAACCGAAAGCTTCTACATAAACATAGAAAGGGATTTTTTACTGTAAGAGCAGTAAGACTGTGGAGTTCTCTACCAGAGAAAGTTGTCATGGTGAATTCAATAACAGAGTTCAAGGGAAAGGTTTGATGCATTTCTGGAGCATAAAAATTTTAACAAGTTATAGTGTCTAGGATTCAGGAAAGGGGTCATTGACCCAAAGGGATTTTTCTGATTGCCGAGTGGAGTCAGGAAGAAATTTTCCCTAAAATGAGGACAATTGGTTTTCTACCTCATTGGGAGTTTTTGCCTTCCTCTGGATCAAACACTTTAGTACAACAGGCTGAACTGGATGGACGTCTTGTCTTTTTTCGGCCTTACAAACTATGAAACCAGTATTTGAAATTGATTTCTTTCGACAGCAGATGTGCTGATGTGTCTTTTGTAATAGCTGGACCCCCAAAACAGGAGAAATGAACTTTTGGGCACTCAGAATAAAGATGGGAAAGATGCAGCCAGCCATACAAAACGCCCTAATTATTGCTATGTATGATTCCCTAAGCTTGCTGTCCCAACTAATCTAGCTAGCAGCCTTCTCTGTGTAAAATGGCTGAGAAATGTTATGCCTGCATGCATTCAAGCAAGCAGACCCAGAGAGGAGTGCGTTCAGTACAGAGAGCAATCTCGAAACAGCGTTCAACAGGAAATACAGTGACACACACACAACAGGATCATGTGATTTTAGCAGCCAATGAGATCCCTACACATGCAGTGGTGACTTTTTTTTTTTTATAACTGTAAATTTTTATTGAAAATTTTTCAAATACAAAAGTAGGCTGTATAGGCCAAAGAAAACTGTCCAAAGAGATATAAGTACCAGCATTACAACAAAAACAATGTACTGTATTGCACTGACGCATCTCAGCCCAAATATATAGGACAAAGTCCAACTTCACTAGGCATTAACCCGGTCTTCACCTCCCAGCGAGAAAAACCCACCTACAGCTACATTGATAAATAAGCCTGTTGGACTGAAAGACAAACTGACAAGACCAGGGGGAAGGACAATGAACACAACACATAAGGGAAGAAATGCTCTCAGCACTAGATTTGCAATCCATTTATACCCAATTAGAAAACTACAAGTCTTGAAGAATACAATATATATCCCACGGTTTTCCAAAAAAGATCAAAGGAGTCTAATTGATTGTGAACAGAGCAGTAGGTATTAACCTTTGTCTAACTTCCTGCAGATGAAGACATACATCATGCTTAGTGGGAATAGAGGTCTGTCTCCAAAAGTTAGCAATCAGACACTTAGAGGCTGTCACTACGTCTAGGAAAAGTCTACCCATCCTATGACCTAATGGAGTATAAGGAATGTTAAGGAGGAAGGTTTACGGGGTAAGAGGAACCCTAATCTGCATAATATCATAAACCAAGGACTGAACCTTCTTCCAAAATGGCCTTATCATTCTACAATCCCAAAATACATGTGGTATTTTCGCTCCAGGGTCCCCACATCTTCAGCAACAGTCCGGAATGCTAGGCTTATATCTATGTAGAAGAGCAGGTGTTTGAAACCAGTACATTCATATTTTGTACTGGTTTTCCTTAGTTTGAGCAGAGAGAGATGAGCGATCAGCCTGCTTCCATATCAATTGCCAAGTGTCTCTGGAGACAGGGGACCCCAGATACTCCTCCCACTTGACCATTTTATAAAGTGAATATAGGGGAGTCAGGACTAGACGCTATTAGAAGCTTGTAAATTGAAGATATCAAACCTTTAGTGGAATAGCCTGCCCGACATACCTTTTCAAACATGGTAGGAGGAGACACTGTAGTGGATTTTAAAGTAGATGACACGAAATTTCTAATCTGAAGGTAGGAATAAGCAGCTGAGAGGGGCAGGTCATGAGTAGACCACAATACAACAAACGATTTCAACATTAGTGTACGATGGTCCACCAGATCCCCAAGTTAAAACGTTTTCGGTAAACCAAGGCCTCAGACTCTCATCGGCCGCCCAATACAAGCTAGGATGAAAGATAAACGAGGTCATTGAGCAGACCTTAGAACATAACCCAAAAACTCTGTGGCACCTCTTCCAAATATCCCTAGTAAGGGTCATGGAGTGCAATAATGTAACACCAAACCTCTGAGAAGTGGTAGCCCACAATAGAGAGTTACGATGGATGGGGGCCAGCCACAGCTTTTCCACCTCCATCCATCTGGTGTATGCAAATAGAGCTGACCATGAAGGTATAACTCGTAATTGCGCCGCCCAGTAATACTTGACAATATCTGGCACCGCCAAGATCCCACCCAACCTACCCGCCACAAGAACACTCCGAGATATCCTATGCCTTTTACTGCACCAAATAAAGTGGATCAAGTCTGACTGCAAGGAATGAAGAATTGTCATAGGGATAGGAATGGGCAATGTCTCAAACAGGTACATCAATGTAGGGAGAATGGTCATTTTAATTGCCGCAATACGACCAAATAAAGATAAAGCCAATTTATTCCATCGTTCCAGCAACCTCTTAATATCCACTATAAGCTTGGGGAAATTATTTTAAAAGAGAGAGGCATAAACTGGCATCAGATAGACTCCCAAGTATCGCAATCGTTCAGTCTGCCATCGATAATTAAAGTTGGCCTCTAAAAGAGAAAGCTGATCAGTAGAAATATTAATGGGTAGAGCTTCGGTTTTGGATGTGTTTATCTTGTAACTGGAAAGCGACCCAAATCTAGTTAAGAGGGCGGAAAAACCATAGGATTAGTCAATGTAAGCAGGACATCGTCAGTGTACAATGAGATCTTAAATTCCGTCCCTTTTAACGAGACGCCACTAATATCCTCGTGGAGCCGGATTGCTGCAGCTAAGGGTTCTATGCAGAGTGCGAAAAGAAACGGAGAAAGGGGGCAACCCTGCCTGGTTCCATTTTGTATTTTGAGTCGTTGTGAGGTAGCAAATGGAAGTCTGATGGTAGCAGAGGGGTGAGAGTAGAGACCCTGGAGTTCGCTAAAAAAAGGACCACTGATCCCAAATGTTTTCAATGTATGAAACATGAAGGTCCAGTTAAGGCGATCGAAAGCCTTCTCGGCATTTAAACTGAGCAGAAGCATGGAATCTCCTCTCTTATTCATTACATCAATCAGATCGATCCCTTCTGTATTGTCTCCACCTGCTTTCACGGGACAAATCCCACTTGGTCTTTATGTACCCCAATTTTGGCAATTTAAAGAAAAAAGTCTATTCCCCAGTATTTTGGAAAAATTTTTTAAGTCTACATTCAAAAGGGTAGGGAAAATTTGTCGACCCCAGGGGGTTTTTACCCGGTTTGGTAATTAATGTGATAAACGAAATGAAGCATTGGGAGGAATAGAACCCTGTAAAAAAAAGAATGAAAACCTTCCCATATGGGAAAGGGCTGGATAAAAGGTTTGGTGTAGGAGGGTAAGCCGTTGGTCCGAAGATTTTTTGAGGGAAGCCCTTAAAGGGGTTTGCAACAAGCTCCTCTTCAGTAATTGGGAGATTTAATGCAGCTACATCACTAGCATCAAGTTTTGGGAGGTTACAGGACAAAAGAAAGTCCTGCAGCAAGGCTTCCCGCTTCCCGGGATCAGAGGGCAGACGATCCGGTATACTATACAGCTTGGAAAAGAAGGAATGGAAGAGGCCGGCGACAGTAGTGGGGTCTGAACATGGGACTCTGGCGTCATTTTTAATAGAGTAAGGGGAGTGGTGACTTTTTTTTACACTCCTCTGTTCTGTGCACTGATTGGATGGCCGCCAAAACTGCAGGAAGCAGCTAAAAGTGAAACTAAAAATGGCTCGTCAAGCAGACATGTCGAAAGCAAATCTGGAACGAACCTTAAAAAGCTCGGTTTGGCTCGAGTTCTAAAAAATTGTAATGTTCGACTTGAACATAACTTTTCTCGAATCGTTCAATCAACACTTGTTATTGGCTGGCTAATATCCGGAAACAATCTCAGGTGTTGGAACATCAAAGGTTTTCTTTAATAATAAAACATTTTCCACATTCTAGGCGACTTCTCTCAACAAAGTTCAAATTTCCTGTACATTTCCCTTTTAAGGAACATTACACGTTCTCCCCTGTGTGAATTCTCTCATGTACAACCAATTGTGATTTACGTGTAAATCGTTTTCCACATTCAGAACATGAATATGGCTTCTCTCCTGTGTGAATTCTTTTATGTATGACAAAGTATGATTTATTTTTGAAAGATTTCCCACATTCTGCACAAGAAAAAGGCTTTTCTCCAGTGTGAATTCTCTTATGTTTAACTAAACTTACTTTCTGTGTAAAAGATTTCCCACATTCTGCACATGAAAAAGGCTTCTCTCCTGTGTGAATTCTTTTATGTATGACAAGATATGATTTATGTGTGAATGATTTCCCACATTCTGCACATAAAAAAGGCTTCTCTCCTGTGTGAATTCTCTCATGTGGTAAGAGACTTGCTTTCCCTGCAAAAGATTTCCCACATTCAGAACATGAAAAAGGCTTCTCTCCTGGGTGATGTCTCTTGTGTGCAACTAGATTAGATTTTTGACTAAACTGTTGACCACATTCAGAACAGGAAAAAGGTTTCACTCCTGTGTGACTTCTCTTGTGTGTAATCAGTCCTGCTTTCTCTGTAAAAGATTTTCCACATTCTGTACATAAAAAGGGTTCCTCTCCTGTGTGACTTCTCTTGTGTGTAACCAGCCTTGCTTTCTCCGTAAAAGATTTCCCACATTCTGAACATGAAAAAGGTTTCTCTCCTGTGTGGTTTCTCTTGTGTGCAACTAGATTTGATTTCATTGTAAACCATTTCCCACATTCAGAACATGAATACGGCTTCTCTCCTGTGTGAATTCTCTCATGTATAACCAGATATCCTTTATTTGTAAAAGATTTCCCACATTCAGAACAGGAAAAAGGCTTCTCTCCTGTGTGAATTCTCATGTGTGTAACTAGAGATGATTTATCTGTAAAAGACTTTCCACATTCAGAACAGGAAAAAGGCTTCTCTCCTGTGTGAATTCTCATGTGTGTAACTAGGCTTGATTTATATGTAAACCCTTTCCTACATTCAGAACATGAAAAAGGCTTCTCTTCTGTGTGACTTCTCTCATGCCTAACCAGATATGATTTTTTTTTAAACTGTTTCCCACATTCTAAACATGTATATGGCTTCTCTCCTGTGCGAGTTCCTCTATGAGGAACAAGGCATGAGTATTTTGTAAACAGTTTACCACATTGACCATATGGAAACCTTTGTCCCTCATTTTGGTCTGTACTCATCTGAACTAATTGTGGGTATGGAGAAAGTTCCTTATCATTAGGGGGACCATAAGACAGGTCTGCACGTGTGGTCACCATCTGTGGTGGGTCATAAGAAGATTCCTCATACTTGGGGAGATTATTTGGCAGGTCTGCACTGTGATGTCCTGGATGTAGCTTCAGGGTACTGTCCTTTTCTCCTGAAGAATGCTGCGTGATAACTTCTTCTACGTTATAATTCAGCGAGGACAAGCAGTTTCCTTCAAAGATCTTACAGATTTGTTCTGTTAAAATGAAAAATATTTTAATGACTTTTTGTTTTTCAAACCACAAAACAGAAACATTTTAAACATTCATTTTAGGCGGGAAAACTCCTGCAGTCTTTATTTTAGGCAAAGCCAGAGATGGATCCAGCAGGACCAATTATTATGACCAACATCCTACTTCTGACATCATGTAGCTCATACAGGAAATCTCTGTGTGATACTGGCTTGCTACGTATGTAAGGTTGGACAGGCTGTCTGCAAATATATCCCTCATGGCTGTTATGAGTATAAGGGGCAATTTAAGAGAGCTGCAGCGAGAGTTGATTATTGGCTTTTGCATGTTGTGATCGGTGGGTGTGCTGCGGTGGTGAAAGTCTATCATGAGTGGATAAATAAGCCAAGGAAGTTATGGATCTCCATTGATGTCAGAGATTGACATCAGCTAGAAAGGTGCATGATTGCAGAGCAATATGTTATTGTACATGGGAGCAACTCATCCCCAAAATGACCCAAGTGTGGGTCTAACACAACAGCAAAGTCCTAACATATGGAAACCCGAGCAGACAGATGTCACTGCACCTCTGCTAACCCTACTGTGTATGGGTCCTGGGAGCAAACGGATGTCATCGTACCTGTGCTAACCCTACTGTGTAGGGGGCCCCGGAGCAGACAGATGTCACTGATTCTGTACCCTACTGTGTATGGGGCCCCGGAGCAGACAGATGTCACTGCACTCTGCTAACCTACTGTGTATGGGGCCCTGGAGCAGACAGATGTCACTGCATCTCTGCTAACTCTACTGTGTATGGGGCCTCGGAGCAGACGGATGTCACTGCACCTCTGCTAACTCTACTGTGTATGGGGCCCTGGAGCAGACGGATGTCACCGCATCTCTGCTAACCCTTACTGTGTATGGGGCCCCGGAGCAGACGGATGTCACTGCACCACTAGTAACCAAGCTACATCAGGAGAAAAAGCTTCAGTTTTCCTGACAGTATCAGAATTGGACTCCGCTGATTGGCAACGTTTTGTTATCTCCGATGAGTCACGTTTTATGCTTCATGGATGGACAGAGTTGTGTCAGGTGAAAAACATCAGAGAATAAACACCCTGCAACCACTGCTGGAAGAACACAAGCTTGTGGTGGCAGCATTATGATCTGGGGCAGGTTTTCTGGTCCACTCATCCATGTAGAAGGCATCCTCACCAAATGGATGAATCCATCCCTGCACATCACAGAAACCCATACATGCTGACAGTGTACCCTGGGGCAGATGCAATATGTCACACAGCTAGAAATGTCCGACTTTAGCTAAAGGAGCATGACCAAGACTTCAAACTACTAGCCTGGCCCTTAATTCCCCAGACCCGAATTGAGCATATGTTAGGGCCCCTGGACGGTGGTATTGGCTCTGTACTGTAGAGTGTATCCTGCACTGTTTTAACGCTGTGTATATATTTCAGTGACTTGTAAGACCTACACCCCCCTTTGCAAATGGAATATGTAGCCCTGGCCTGTGGAATATCATATAGCCCCTTATAACACTTCATCTTATTTCCTGTTTACATTGGTCAGTGGTGTATCTGTTACCCAGCACGTTTATTGCCTTTTCTTACTTTTGTTCATGTTGGGCCAACACATCCTCAACCTGACCCGAGTCATAAAACTTGAAATCATAAAACTTGTCATAAAAAAGGGCAGGGTTCAACTGACCTGTTCAAACTGAAAACCAGCCTGTGGATGACAGCTAGTGGGTGAAATGATTAACGATCCTCATTAAGGATGAGAAGTGAACCAAGGGTAACCAAGACCCTTCCCAGCTCCTCACTCACACAGCACCCAATATGCGCACCTCTGCTACAATCATCACTACCTCCATAATCATCAAACTCCTTGTCTCCCCTCAGACACCCACGCTGGGCAATGGATTCCATATCTCCCCTTCTGTCTTATCCTCACACCTGACCTCTACTCTTCACCTCTTCCACGACATTAAGACCTTTCTCAAAAAACCCACACAACTCCCTTTTTCTCTATCCCAAACACACCTCCTCACTCTCTCCCTGCTTCTCCTCGCTACCGGGGACATATCTCCCAACCCCGGGACCCCTCAGCGCATTCCCACTGTGGTTTCAGGCATCTCTTACAGACCAAGCAGCACACACTCTATCAACCACATAAACCTCAAACCCATCCCCTCACCCATGCAGTACCTATCCCCATGTCTGGAGCCCTCTGGAATGCACGTTCGTGTGCAACAAACTTCCCTTCATCCACGACCTCTTCATCTCACGCAATCTAACCTTCCTTGAATTAACAGAAACTTGGCTGACACCCTCTGATACAACTTCCCTTGCTGAACTCTCCTATGGTGGGCTCCAGTTTACCCTGGCAGTAAACATGGCGGAGGTGTCGGCCTTCTTCTGTCAGATACCTGCTCCTTTCTCCCCATTCCACCCGTACCTTCCCTCACCCTCCCCTCCTTCGAGGTGCATTCTGTCCGCATCTACTCCCCCCCCACCCTCCAACTGGCCGTTGTCTACCGACCCCCCGGCCCTGCCACCACCTTCCTGGACCACATTGCCTCCTGGCTCCTCCACTTTCTTTCCACCGACATCCCCACTATTATCATGGGAGATTTCAACATCCCAATCGATACACCCCACTCCACTACTAACAAACTCCTGTCACTCTTCTCTTCCTTCGGCCTCTCCCAGTGGACCTCTGGAGCCACTCACACAGACGGACACACACTGGAGCTCATCTTCACCCGCCTCTCCCCCCTATCAAACCTTTCAAACTCTCCTCTCCCTATCTCTGACCACAACTTGCTCACCTTCTCCTCCATCACCACTCCTCCTGCCCCAAATCTAGCACACCCACGCAGGAACCTACAAAACCTCAACCCTCACACTCTCTCTGAATCTCTTGCTCCCCTCTCTACCATATCCTCATTTGCTGATCCAGACGCAGCCACCACATTCTACAACAACACAATCACCTCCACTCTTGATGCTGTCGCTCCTCTCACACACAACAGAACGCGCAAAATGAACAGACAACTCTGGCACACAAACTCCACCACACAGATGAGGCGAGCTTCCAGAATTGTTGAACGCTGCTGGAAGAAAACCCGCTCCACCGCTGACTTCACCTCATATAAAGAATCACTACAAACATTTAAATCCGCACTCACCTCAGCCAAACAAGACTTCTTCACGACTCTCATATCCTCCCTGTCCCACAAGCCCAAACAACTTTTTAACACCTTCAACTCTCTCCTGCATCCACAAGCACCCTCTACTCCATCTCTCCTCTCAGCAGATGATTTTGCACCTCACTTCCAAAATAAAATAAATCTCAGCAGACAAAGCTTCACCCTGCAGTCCCCTCAGCCCACCTCTATTCCTGCGGTGTCCCACAGCCCACCTCTGCACCTGCTCATCACTATTCCCCTCTAACTTGCTTCTCTCCCGTCACGCCTGACAAGCTCTCCTCTTTTCTGTCCCAATCGCACCTCACCACCAGTAGTCTTGACCCACTGCCATCCCACCTCATCCCTGACCTTAGTACTGTTATCATCCCAGCCCTCACCCATCTCTTCAATCTATCATTAACCTCTGGCATCTTCCCTTCCTCCTTTAAACACGCTGCCATCACTCCCATCCTAACGAACCCAGCTCATGACCCCTCCTCACCGTCCAACTATCGCCCCATCTCACTGCTTCCATTCGCCTCTAAACTCCTTGAGCAACACGTCCATCTTCAACTGTCCTCCCATCTCTCCACCAACTCTCTCCTTGACCCACTCCAATCTCCTTGACCCACCCACTCTGAAAGCACAAAAATGCTTGTCCATGCCCTCGTCATCTCCCGCCTCGACTACTGCAACATCCTTCTCTGTGGCCTCCCAGCTACCACCCTCGCTCCCCTCCAAACCATCCTCAACTCTGCTGCGCGTCTGATTCACCTCTCTCCTCGCTACTCCCCTGCCTCTCCCCTTTGCCGATCCCTTCACTGGCTACCCATTGACCAGCAAATACAGTTCAAGCTAGCAACCTTGACTTACAAGGCTCTCCATAACCTCTCCCCTCCATATATCTCTGCCTTAATCTCTAAATACCTCCCCTCACGCAACCTCCGGTCCTCACAGGACCTTCTCCTCGGCTCCCCTCTGATCACCTCCTCACCTAACCATCTCCAAGACTTCTCTTGTGCTTCCCCCACACTTTGGAACTCACTGCCTCAACACCTCAGACTCTCCCCCTCTCTCACTAGCTTCAAATGTAACCTGAAAACCTACCTCTTCAGGATCGCCTATAACCAACATTAACCGGGTTGCACTCCTCCGCCCCACAAACATGTCTGCCCCTCACCTTCTGTCTCTTCACCCCTTCCCTGTAGATTGTAAGCCCTCGCGGGCAGGGACCTCTCTCCCTCTGTACCGGTTGTTAGTCACTTATTGTCACTTTGTAATTGTTTGACCAATGTTATTTATGTACCCGCCTGAAATGTACAGCGCCCTGGAATCAAGGGCGCTCCAAAAGAAATGATAATAATAATAATTATAATTAAGGATGAGTGTCTGCCCACCTTATCATATTCCCAGCCAGTTAGGTATTTTTTATGTAAGCGCTGTACCTTTTTCATATTAAAAACATTTAATAAACTCAGTCCTTGTTTGTTGTAAGATCTCATACCTTTGAAGAAGTGTTTTAACCCTGTGACAGTGGGAGAGCAGGGTCGTAACCCTGTAATTGTTGGTAAGTAGTATTTTTGGATCAGATCCCTTCCCTCTGATTTCCTTTTCTTTTTGCTTATCGAGGAAGGTGGTGGCAGCGATATATATTTTGGGGTGCTGGACCTGTCGTGGGGTGTGCTTTATGCTCGATTTGCCACCTGAGTGAGAGGTGAGTGCAAAGTGAACTGAGTGGAAATAAATCAACTCCATTACAGTGGCCCCCACATCACGTGATGGTGAGGGTGGACGTGACAGGCTCTATGGACACAGTAGGATGCAGTTGGTTCCAGATATCTGTAACAAACTACCAGATGTGAAGGGATCATATGAAGTCACTCGCCGCCTCTCTCACTGCTGTCTGTGCTGCACGCAATGGTCTCGCTGGTAATAAAATAATTAGAAACAGGAAAAACCCAAAGTGGATCAACAGGGATGGCAATAAATAACAAAAAAAAAGCGTTTCACCTACTAAACAGGAGGGCAGTGAAGAGGTGCTAAGAAGCTATAGGGAAAACAATAAAATATGTAAAATAATGATTAAGGCAGCAAAGCGAGAGACAGATATTGCCATAGAAAGTAAAAGTAACCCCAAAATATTTTTTTAATTATATAAATAGTAAAAATGTTGCCCTTTGAAAAATACTGAGGAAGAGACTGTAGAGGGCGATGAGAAAAAACAAACCTACTAAACAATTTCTTCTCCACTGTATTTACCGAGGAGGATGAGCTTCCTGTTTAAGAGAGTGATGTGGTAAACTCCAACTTAAATGTTTCTGGTCTAACCCAGGAAGAAATGCAGCTCCAGCTTAAGAAGATTAAAATAGACAAATCCCCAGGTCCTGATGGTCTACACCCCCATGTCCTAAGGGAGTTAAGTGATGTCATAGATAGACCCTTATTCTTAATATTTATGGAATGTCTAATAAAGGGGTTTGTCCCAAAGGATTGGCACAGAGCAAATGTGGTGCCAATATTCAAAAAGGGGTTAAAAAGTGATCCTGGAAACTATAGGTCGGTAAGTTTAACCTCTGTTGTGAGTAAAATGTTTGAAGGTTTTCTCAGAGATGCTATCCTGGAGTATCTCACTGAAACTAAATGTATAACGCCGTTCCAGCATAGGTTCATGAAGGATCGGTCCTGTCAGACTAATCTCATCAGCTTCTATGAGGAAGTCAGTGCTAGACTGGATCGGGGTGAGGCACTGGATGTCATATATCTAGATTTTTCTAAAGCATTTGATACTGTTCCACATAAAATGTTTGTAAGTAAAATGAGAATGTTTGGACTGGGGGAAAATGTGTGCAAGTGGGTAAGCAACTGGCTCACTGATAGAAAACAAAGGGTGGTGATTAATGTTACATACTCAGACTGGATCCCTGTTACTAGGGGGGACCACATGGATCAGTTTTAGAGGGGTCACTGTTACTAGTGGGGACCACAGAGGTCAGTATTGGGTCCTATCCTCTTTAATATTTTCATTAATGATCTTACACCTGGATTGCACAGTAGAATATCGATCTTTGCAGATGATACTAAGTTCTGTAAAGTAATCAACACAATATAGGATAATGTGTTATTACAAAGGGATCTGGAGGCCTGGGCAGAGAAATGGCAGATGAGGTTTAACACAGATAACTGCAAGGTAATGCACATGGGAAGGAAAAATGCATTACATGATTACATGTTAAATGGAAAAACGCTGGGTAAAAGTGACTGGAGAAGGACTTGGGAATCCTGGTGGACAGTAAACTTAATTGTAGCAGCCAGTGTCAGGCAGCAGCTGCCAAGGCAAATAGGATCATGGGGTGCATTAAAAGGGGCATAGATGCACATGATGAGAACATTATTCTCCCATTATACAAGTCTCTGGTTAGACCACACATGGAATATTGTGTACAGTTTTGGGCACCAGTGCACAGGAAAGACATTGTAGAGCTTGAACAGGTACAACGGCGGGCAAAGAAAATAATAAAAAGACTGTGTGGACTGCAATACCCATAAAAGATTAGCAAGATTAGGGTTATTTAGCTTAGAGAAAAGACGGCTTCGGGGGGACATAATTAAATATGTCTAAATATATTAAGGGCCAAAATAGAGATCTCTCACAAGATTTATTTATACCCAGGACTGTATCTAGAACAAGAGGGCATCCTCTACACTAAGAGAAAAGAGAGTTTCTACATAGAAAGGGATTCTTTACTGTTAGAGCAGTGAGACTGTGGAATTCTCTGCCAGAGGAACTTAGTAGTATAATGTTGTACCGTGTTAGCCATAGAAAGTAGTAGAAAGTGAAGAAATCAGGAGATACCTTTTAGAGGCTGAGTATATTTGATGTGAGCTGTCGAGAGTACTAGCTCCCTTGTTTAGACATGATGTTGTACAAGAAAGAGGAACTTGTCATGGCAAAGTTCAAAAAGTGTCTGGATGCATTTCTGGAGCCTAATGATATAACAAGTTATAGTGACTAGGATTGTAGAGAGGGGTCATTGATCCAGGGATTTTTCCGATTGCCAGATTGGAGTCAGGAAGGACTTTTTTCCCTCAAATGACGACAATTGCTTCTACCTCATTGGGGTTTTTTGCCTTCCTCTGGATCAACACCTTAGCACAACAGGCTGAACTGGATGGACGTCTTGTCTTTTTCAGCCTTACAAACTATGTAACTATAATGATGGGACTTCACTGTGTGGATTTCTCATTCCTTTTACTCCTTAGGCCACGTTCACACGGCTTATTTGTGCGCCGGATTTGCTCTGCAGTACGGCTCCAATCCGTCGCAGTAACTACGGTAATCCACAGTTCTCATAAAGAACTATGGATTCGGTCGCTCCTCCCCGCTCGGCGAATCCACCGGGCGGGGAGAAAGTCACCTGCACATTACCCAGGCGCAATACGCGCCGTGGATAATGAAAGTCTATGGGGCCGGCGGGCAGCGCCCCTTATTCAAGCCGTAATTGCGAGCGAAGTCCGGCTCGCAATTACGGCTTGAATGAGCCGTGTGAACCGGGCCTTACAGTGAGAACCTGCCTGTGTGACTGCAGCCTTATAAATCCTTGTATAACGCTGTAACCTATCAGTGACACAGTCCAGGATTCGGCTCTACACTCACTCATCACTTTTATCACATAAACCTGGACTTGATAAGATTCTGAGACGCACAACCTTGTCTGACAATCAGGTCTGTCCTCTGCCCACACATCTGGCCCTTCAATACCAATGGGGCAGCACTTTAATACAAGTGGACATCATCTGGTTAGTGACAATCTCATCATGGCTATAACCAGACAATTATGAGACAAAGTGCAGATCTCCAGCTGATCTAATGGACGGGACGATGAGGTCTGTACGGCCTAACGGCTGCAGTCACCAGGTCTCCATGTTATAGAGCATCTCTAGGATGTGGTGGAATAGACAGAGCGAGGTTTCCATCAGAATCTGTAATAATGGTTTCAAGGACCTTGTTGGATCCAATTCACTAAGAATTCAGGCTGTTCTAGGGAAAGGTGGCCCTAATGAAGTGGCCCCTGAGAGCAGATCCCAACTCAAGCCTCAGAAACACTGCAATAAGTGTCCATAATATATAGAAGGCAATCCCTTCCTCTCAGTTTCTATTTAACCCGTCACAAATTCTGACCTTAAGGGTGAAATGGATTTTCCTTTTTGCCTCCAGAGCTCTATTATGTGACTCCTGACTGTGGGGCTAAAGTGGATCTACTAAGCGTCCTCAGATCCCGGCTGTCAGTGCAGATGTTCATCACTGCAGGTGAACCCCAAAACCTGATCCTAAGCCTCATGTACGGCAGGACCCATAGAACATCTTGGAGAGAAGTCACCTCCTCAGGCCCCGCACCAGGTATAACACAGGATCCCTGAAGAAACCTCTGAATTCATTACTACTCACCTGTGGTCACATCTTCTGGGACCTCCTCCTTCAAGTCACTCATCCTCGGCTCATTGCCCCTCATCTTCACACCTGTGGTCAGATCGTCTGGGATCTCCTCCTTCACGTCACTCATCCTCGGCTCATCGCTCCTCATCTTCACACCTGTGGTCACATCTTCTTGGATCTCCTCCTTCACGTCACTCATCCTCGGCTCATCGCTCCTCATCTTCACACCTGTGGTCACATCTTCTGGGATATCCTCCTTCACGTCACTCATCCTTGGCTCATCTCTCCTCATCTTCCCTTCTTCAGCCTCCACTTTAGTATCAGTCAGATCTTCACCCTGATGTGACATATGAAACAATTCAGTACAGCAGACAGATCGACATAAGAGACCCCCAAATATCTATGAGCCCATCTGTGACTGCAGGAAGTCCACACCCCGTATACAGATTGTGTATAGGGCTCTTCTACCTGAGGATTCCCTCGGCCATCCTTCTCTTCTGCTTCATCCTCAACCTTTTCAATCAGATTTTCCCCTAAGAGAAAAAACCAGTGAAAAAAAGTGCAGGTTGTTCCATTCTGGTCTATTTAGAGGAGACTTGCTCCCTTACTGATGATTTTTTTAGGACATTTCCCCCTGGACGTTGGGAATACAGGGACGGGGAAACTCCTGCTGGTTTCTCCCATGGATCCATTGTAGAGAGCACTTGTGACGGATCATGAGCGGCAGTATACGTGGGCGGGATACGGAGTCGTGGTATACTGACGGGAACATGAGCCGCGGTTACAGGAGGATACATGGGCCCGGTATACGTGACGAATAATGGGCCGCGGTATCGTGACTGAATCCGAGGGCGGTATTTAAAAGTGCGGAATACATGAGCCGGGTTTACAGTGACGGGATTCACGGCGCGGGTTAAGGAGAATCACGGGGCGGTTTTACAGTGACGGTAATGAGCCGGGTATCAGTGACGGAAAATGGCCCCGGTATACAGTGAAAAAGGGGGTCCGGCCCGCGGGTTTCAGTGAAGGGTTTTTTCCCAGCCGCGGTATTCAGTGAGGGATAATGAGCCCCGGTATACAGTGAGGGATACAGGCGGGCGGTTCGGACGGATCCGAGCGGGGGGTATACAGTGAGGATACACGAGGGCGGTTTTACAGTGCGGATCCGAGCGGCGGTTACAGGGAGGATCCGAGCGGGGTTACGTGCGGATACACGGCGGGGTTACAGGCGGTACATGGCGGCGGTATACAGGACGGATCACGGCGGCGGTTTTACAGTGCGGGGGAATGAGCGGCGGTTTTTACTGCGGATACAGAGCGGCGGTTAAAAGTGACGGGATTTAAGAGCGGCGGTTACGTGACGGGATCATAGCGGCGGTTGAGTGACGGGATACATGGCGGCGGATGAGTAGGGATACATGAGCGGGGGTATGGTGACGGGAACAGGGGCGGTATGCAGTGAGGGATACAGAGCGGGGTTGCAGTGAAAAGGGATAAGAGCCCCCGGTATACAGTGACGGGTACATGAGCCGCGGTATACATGATGATACATGGAGCGCGGTATACAGTGAGGTACATGAGCCCCGGTTTTACAGTGCGGATACACGGCCCCGGGTGTACAGTGCGGGGTAACGAGCCGGTTAATTGATGGGATAAACGAGCCGCGGTATACAGTGACGGGATAATGAGCAGCGGGGTTTAAAGTGAGGGATCATGAGCCGCGGTTTACAGTGACGGGATACATGAGCCGGGGGTTTACAGTGACGGGAACATGGCCGCGGGGTCGTGACGGGATCACGTTTGTTAGTAATCAGCCTGTTCACATGGGATTTTAATGTAACGAAAAATTCACTCTTTATCGTTGATTTTATAAAAATTTGTTAAAAAAAAATCCAAGAAGTATAGAAGTTTAGCGTTTCGAACCCCTAACGTAACTATTCTATTTTACTAAATTAATATATACCCACCCCCGACTCATTACTAAAGCACCTGAAATTTAAAAATATACAAAACCATGCAAGTTGTTCAAAACAAGATGGGATAAAATCAGTGGTTCAAAAGTGGTAAACATCTTTTTATAATAATTTAAAAATTTTTATTTTATTTTGCGCCAACATATTCCGAGCGCTGTACAAATTAGAGGGAAAAAGCACGAAAACCCCGACATTACATTATAAGGAAAACTACTGAAAAATGAGACACGCGGTTTTTTAGGGCCCTGCTGCAAGAGCTTACTACCCTTTTAGGGTGTATGGGTGAGCAAAGGGTAAAAAAAGTGTGGGTTTCAAGGGGACCACCCCATTTTAAACTAAATTGGGGTTTTTATACAAAAAATTTGGGGAATAAAACCTGCCCCCCCAAACCATTACATTTACCCCAAAGGGCCATTTTTTATTAGGTTACACCATGATTGTAACGGGTTGGCCCCCCTTTTTCCCTTCAAAAAACTGCCTCAATTCTTCGTGGCTAGATTCAAAAGGGTTTTCCCAACGATGCTCAATTGGTCCCCGGGGCCCCAAAGAGTGCCAAGAAAAAATTTTCCCCCCACACCATGACCAACCACCACCCAGCCGGGAACCTTTGGTAAAAGGCAGGATGGATCCATGTTTCATGTTGTTAAACCCCCAAATTCGGCCCCTCCCAATCCGTTGTGCAGCAAAAAATCGGGGATTTCATCAAAAACCAGGCAACGTTTTTTCCAATCTTCTACTGCCCAATTTCGATGAGCTTGGGAAAAATTGGAGCCCCCAGTTTCCTGTTCTTAGCTAAAAGGAGTGGCCCCCCCGGTTTTTGGTTTCTGCTGCTGTTAGCCCAAATTCTCCCTAAAAATTTGGCCGTTTACCTGGTCCCCTTTCGGGCGTGCTTTTCTCCCTTTCCCCTTGGTTTTTAAAAGCCGGGGGCCCTATTTGAGTCACTGTTCCCCTTTTACACCCTCGAACCAGTCTGCCCATTTCCTTTGCCCTCTGGCTTTCAACAAGGCTTTTCCGCCCCACGGGGGACTCCCCCGCTCATTTGGATGTTTTTTTTTCTTGGGAAAACCATTCTTGAAAAAACCCTAGAGATGGTTTGTCCCGAAAAAAACCCCAGGAGTTCCAGTTTATGAAATACTCAGACCCCTTTGTCACAAAAACAACCATGAAAGGGTTAAAAGGCATCAAATCCCCTTTTTCCTTCCCCTTAGTTGCTGGGTTTTTAAACTGCAGGAGATTGTTTTTAAACTTTTTCCCCTTCCCAAAAATGTACTGATTTGGGCCGCCTTGTGTTTGGGCCTGTTTAGAAATTAGTGTTCGAGCATTTGGGGACAGGTGTCCCTAAAAATTGGCGGTGAGTTTTTATATAAGAAAAAAGTCCCTAAGGTGGGTGCCAAAAGTGCAGGGGGGAAAAAATTGCCCCAAAAAAAATGGGTGACAGAATTTGGGGGTTTGAAAATTTAGGGATCTTGGGCTTGTCTAAAAAGATGGGTTTTTTCAGAGCCCCCTTAAAACTGTGAGGGTTTGCGAAAGTGCGCCTGATCACATGGGGTAACATGTTCCAGAAAAAGGGTTTTGCAATACGGGCGAAAAATTCCTGGAAAAGGGAAAAGGGGCCCGGTTCGGCATGAGTGAGGTGTGTAGTCTTAAGATCAGAAAGAAAGCGGAGGAAAACCGGGTTTAGGGGTGGTCAGGGGCACCCAACGGGAAAAATTTTGGGCCTCCAAAAAGCTGAACCCTTTTTGGGGCCCCCGTCAACCCCCCCCTTTGGGCCCAAACTCCCCACCCCCCCCCAAACCCATATAAAACCTTTGGCCCCCCAAACCTCCCCCCCCCTAAACCCAAGTCCCCAACCCCTCGAAAAAAAAAAAGGGGGGGCCCCCCCCACCCCCAGCTGGGGGCCCAGGGTAGGGCTTCACAGGGCGCCCCACACAACGGGGGCCCAAAAGGGGGGGTGGGTTAAACGGGGGCGCCCCAACAGTGGGGGGCCAAAGGGGGGGGGGCTTCCCAGGGGGGCCCACTGCTGGGGGCCCAAGGGGGGAGGGCTTTACAGGGGGCCCACACCCCCTGGGGGCCAGGGGGGGGTTCAAGGCCCCACCCCCAGTTTGGGGGGAAAAGGGGAGGGTTTCACGGGCCCCCGCCCCCCAAAGCTGGGGGCCCCAAAGGGGGGGGCCCCTTTCCAGGGGCCCCAAAACCCCAGCTGGGGGGCCAGGGGTGGTCTTCACAGTGGCCCCACACAGCAAAGGGCCCCAGGGGGGTTTAAACAGGCGCCCCCCCCAACAGAAAAAAGGGACCAGGGGGTTGGGCTTCACATTTGGCCCCCACCCCCAAGGTAGGGACCCAGGGGTGGGCCTTCCTGGGCCCCCAAACCCCCAAGCTGGGACCCAGGGGGGGGCCCCTTAAAAAGGGGGCCCCCCAACAAAACCCCTTGGAGGCCCGGGCGGGGCCCCTTCCCCAGGGGCCCCCCCAAGTGGGAAAAACCAGGGGTTTGGGTTTTTCCGGGGGGCCCCCCACAGCTGGGGCCCGGGGGGGGGGCCCCTTAAAGGGGGCCCCCAACACAGTTTGGGGCCCAGGGTTGGGGGTTTAAAAGGGGGCCACCCCCAGCTGGGGGGCCCCAGGGGAGGGGTTCCCCCAGGGGCCCCACCCCAACTGGGGACCTTAGGTGGGCTTCACAGGGGCCCCACACGAAGGGACCAGGGGTGGGCCTTCACAGGCGCCCAAAAACTGGGGGCCCAAAGGGGTGGGTTTCCACGGGGCCCCCAAACAAGTTTGGGCCCCCAGGGGGGGGGTTTTCCCAAAAAGGCGCCCAAAAAGCAAGGGCCAGGGGTGGGCTTCACGGGTTTCCCCCCAAACATGTTTGGGGCCCGGGGGTTGGGCTTAAAACGGGTTTGCCCCACAAGCTAGGGACCAGGGGGGGTTCACAGGTGCCCCCCCAAAAGCTGGGGGCCCCGGGGGAAAAGGGTTCACGGCGCCCCAAAACAGTGGGGGGCAACCAGGGGGGGGCAAAAACAGGGGCCAAAAACAGCTGGGGGCCAGGGGGGGCCCTTTCACGGGCCCGCCCAACCGTGGGGGAACCAGGGGTGGGGCCTTCCAGGTGCCCCAAAACCACGGGGGCTAGGGACCCCAGGGGTGGGTTCCAGGGTGCCCACCCGGGAAAAAGGGACCGGGTGGGCCCTTCTCAGGGGCCCCCCACAGCTGGGGCCCCCAGGGGGTGGGCTTAAAAGGGGCCCCCACAGCTAGGGGACCAGGGGTGGGACTTTCAGTCCTTTTCCCCACAGAGGGAAAAACCAAAAGGGGCTTTAGTGGGGGCCCCAAACCAGTTTGGGACCCAAAGGGGGGGGTTTTTTCATTTGGGGAATTCAAACCCCGCTGGGCCCCTAGGAGAGGAAAATTCGAGAGGATCCAAAAACAGCTGGTCCCCAAGAGGGGGATTTCCCGGGGGGCCCCTCTGAAGCCCCCCCCCCCGGGCTCTGCCAAAATGAGGGGGCCCCTTGGGGAAGCCATCCCCCCCGGGGTCCTTAAATGGGGGGCCCCCCTTTCTGGGGGCCCCCCTTTGGGGTTGGGGAACCCCCCAAACCCCCCGTGGGCCCCCCTGCCAATTTGAGGGGCCCCCCCCCAACCCCCCCCCCCCCCCGGGTTGCCATGGGGGCCCCCCTTTTAAAAAAGCCCCCCCCGGGCTCCTGCCATAAAGGGGCCCCTTTTTGAAGCCCTTCCCCCCGGGCTCCTCCCAATGGGGGGGCCTCTCTGTGGGCCCCCCCGGTTGTGGGGAACCCCCCAACCCCGGGCTCCTTGCCATGAGGGGCCCCTTTTCTAAACCCCCCTCTGTGGGCGCCCCCGTTGTGTGAACCCCCCCTTTTCCCAAGCTTTGAGGGGCCCCCCCAAAACTGAGAGGCCAGTTCCAGATGGGGGGTGGCTCTGCTGTTACGGAGCCCCTTGCTAAATACCTTGTTTTAAAAAGTGTTTAAAAAGTTACAGCAGGATCAAAATTATTGTTCACCCTGAGAACCCCTGTGATGGAGCGGGCCCCGCCTTTTTCCTCTCTGCCTAGGGGCCGGGGCCCCTTTCACTAATTAAATTGTCTTTGCCTCCGGCCCGAAAGAGAGAGGGCCCCGGGGGTCGGCCCTCTGTCTAGGCCTGTCAGGGAAAAATGGGGGTGGCTTGATTTAAAAGCGCCCCTGTCCCAGTAATGCCAAGGGGCCCCCCCACTCCCTCCCCCTCTGACCCCGAAGGGCCCCCCCCTCCCCCCAAACCCCTTCTGAGCCGAAAGGGCCCCCCCACCCCTTTCCCCAGCCCTTGAGGCAAAGGGCCCCACTCCCCCCACCCTCTTGACCCGGGAAGGGCCCCTTCCCCCCAGCCTTGAGCCCCCCAAAGGGCCCCCCCCTCCCAGCCTCTGAGCCGGGGGGGCCCCCCAATCCTCCCAGCCTTGAGCCGAAAAGGGGCCCCCACTCCTCCCCCCCTATTGAGCGCAAGGGCCCCACCCTTCCCCCCCCTCTGGGGGCCAAGGGCCCCACTCCTCCCGCATTGACCCAAAAAGGGGGCCCCATCCCCCCTGCCTCTGACCCCGAAACGGACCAGCTTTGGGAACCGCACCGAGAAAAGGCCCCGTACCCCCAGCCAGCACTGGTGGTTTGTGAAACAACGGGGCTCGCTTGCAGAGGCCCCTTTTTTTTCGACGGGCCCCGTTGGGCCCAGTACCCCCTGAAAATGCCTTTTTGGGGGGGCCTGGGGGTTTGGTAGACAGAGATAAAGGGAAAGGAGATGTTTTGGGGGGCAGCCTGGGAGAGTTTTAAATGGGGGTTGGGGGTTTTGATGATTTTATTGTTTTTATTCTGTACTAAAATAGGAAAAACTAGGGCTGGGGAACTAAACCCCAAGGGAAAGATGCAATCTATTACCCAAGCTGGAAGAGAAAGACAACCCTGGTTGCTGAAATTTCGGGAAAGGGATTGGAGAGGGGAGAGTTTGCAGGGGGGGGGGACCGATAAAGCAGGGAGTTACTTTGTAAAGGGCGAGAAAGATTAAGAGCAACAATGAGAGTTTGGTCTTTTCCAAAGTGAGGAAAAGGACGGATTCTGAGATATTCTTGAGGTGCAGTGAAGGAGGCGGCACAAGGGATTGGATCATAGGGGGTGAAGGTCAATCAGAATCTAATATATACCCCAGACTTCGGGCCTGTGCCTAGGGAGTTCTGGTGGTACCACACACTGAGAGAGAAATTGCAGGTGAGGTCGGGTTAGTAGATGGTGGGACTGACTAGAAGTGAGTTTTAGTGAGATTTAGTTTAGTGAGAGAGGGCATGATGTCAGAGGACAGCGGACAGACACTTGGGTTCTGTAGCAGGGCAGATGTGATGTCTCGGGAGGAGGTGTATAATTGGGTTGTCATCAGGTAGAGATGCGTACTGGAAGCCCAAATTGCTGAGCGTTTGTCCAATGGGGATGTTGTAGAGTGAAAAGAGGAGAGGACGAGAAAACTGATCCCTCGAGGACCCGACAGCAAGAGGGAGAGGAGAAAAGAACCTGGCAAATGAGACCCTGAAGGAGCGGTCAGTGAGGTAGGACGAGACCCAAGAGAGAGCGGTGTGTGTCCTGGAGGCAATGGTGCTTGAGCTGAGGAGAAGTTGGTGCATCAACGTGTTCAAACGCTGCGGAGAGATCAGTAGAAGTAGCAAGGAGTAGTTACCTGAGATTTAGCTGGTAGGAGTCATTGAACTTTAGAAAGAGCAGTTTTGTGGAGTGTAGGGTGCGGATACCCATTGCAGAGGGTCTAGATGTGGAGTTAGTAGAGAGATAGCGGATTAGGCGAGAGTATAGACAAGCGTTCCAGGAGTTTAGAGAAATAAAGGGAAGTAAGAGACTCGGTCAGTAATTAGCAGCACAGGAGGGTTCAGAGAGGGCTTTTTTTGTTAAAGGGGTTAATGATGGCTGTGTTTTAAAGGAAGATGGAAAGATCCCAGTGGAGAGAGAGAGGTTACAGATAGCAAGTAAGGTGAGAGAGGACTAGCTGGAATGAAATGGATGGACAAGGTGGGAGGGAATGGGGTCACTAGAGCAGGTGGTGGGGCGAGCAGAGAGGAGCAGGGAAGGAGGAAGCCTGGGACACTTTACTTCTGTTCGGGTTAAGGGCTGAGAAGCAGATTCGAGGACGTGCGGGGAGGAAAAAATAAAGGACAGGATGGGTATTAATTTGGGATTGTGATGTGAATGTTTTTGTCGAATGCTGTCCATTTTGTCTTTGAAGTGAGTGGCCAGCTCTTCAACATCAGAGGTCAGTGACGGGGCATGAGCTTTGGGCCTGTGGAGGGAGTGGAAGGTGTCAAACAGGTCGTTTGGGTTGTTTGTGTAGTGTTGAGATGAGGGGTGAAATTATTTTTGGTTTGGGCGCAGTGAGGGCAGTGTGGGTAGGTTCCTGAGCATGAGATTTGTAGTGGAGAAAGTTCTGCAGGTAGCTTTTGGACTTTTCCTCAGACGCTCAGCGCACCTGAACAGCGCTTGTGTAGATGGCGATCGAGGTCTGAGGCGTGTTTTGCCAAAGGCTGGGCGTCTGAACTCTGGTGGTGGGAGTGTGAGTGGGTTGCCACATGTCCAGGGTTGGTAGTGAGAGTTTCGTTGTAATGTTTAACAGCAGGTCAGGACAGGAGAGAGAGGAGATTGGGGCAGTGAGGACTGTTTGGTGTTGAGCTCCGGAGTGTTTATAGAGCGGAGGTTTCGGACATGGGCGAGGGTTGGTGTGTCGAGAGTAGGCTAGAAAGTTGTTGTAGTAAATGAGATGAGGTTATGAATCGAGAGTTCATAAGGAGAGTTGGTAACATTAGAAATTGAGCAGAGGGCGACCAAGAAGACCAGATCAAGAGAGTTCCATCCTTGTGAGTTGGAGAGTCAGGGAACTGGAGAGGCCAAAGAGAAGAGTGTTAGTGAAAAGAAATGAGAGCAGAAGGAGAACATGGGGTCATCAATGGGATGTTTGGAATCCCCCTTCATGATGAGTGTGGGTAATTTCAGTAGAGAGGAAATGAGGGAGCCAGGCAGCAAATTGATCCAGAATGGTGGGGTGAGCGGGGGGTCTGTAGACAACCGCGACCTCTGATGGAAAGTGGCGAAAGAATCTGAGGGTGTGGTGGACCTCAAAGAGGGGAAAGTGAGGGGAGGGTAAGGAAGGAATGACCTGGTAGGATGCAGTTGTGGAGACGAGAAGTTGGCCAAGCTCCTCCACACGGCCTGTCAGTCTGGGGGTGTGGGCTGAAGTGATAGGCTGCCGTCAGGTGAGAGTGGCTAGGGACACTGTGTTATGATTGCTGGAGCCAAGGTTCTGCTGAGAGCTAGAGATTTGAGGGAGTTAGAAAGGATAGGTCCAATGGACAGCAGTGAGTTTATTACAGACGGATCGGGCGTTCCACAGAGACATTTCAATTGAGAGGAAAAGACGTACAACAAATATACGCTGTGTTGTTAGCAGTGTTTCTGGTGGGGAGTAAGAGGTGGGAATGAGCAAGTAAAGGAAGGTGGGACCGGGGGGTTGGGAGAGATGTCTCCTGCAGCATGAAGCAGAAGAATGGAAGTGTGGATTTCAGCTGGTTCACTGATGAATATGAGCGATGTTTGTGCAGCACCCTGAAAGAGGATGGTTTGGGGTTAGGTAACGTAGGTAATTATGGCATGAGATGCATGCATGGTAGAGGGAAGGACGAGAGGAGCTAATGTGGATAGAGTTGTTGGGAGGCATGAACTGGGCGGTAGGAAAGGAGGAAGAGTGCAGCATAGATAGATTGCAACATGTAAGCATGGTGACTAAGCTGTAGTCGAAGCCTAGTTACTTACAAAGATCGATTTCTGCCCTTCTAGCCCACTTCGGTCAAAATTAATTGTCACTAAAAAATGGTGTCATTCATAAAATGCTGGCAGACCAAAAAGGTCTTGCAGACCCCAAAGGCTGCAATATTTAGTGTCTATTGATTACATCACCACTTTCAGGTGACAGAAAAACGGGTGGGGTTATAATGATGATTGCAGATTGAAGTATTCTTCAAAGGCTAATTGGGTTTATCATACTTAAAACATAGAAAACTACTTTCCTAATTATTGAGGACAGAGCTGGGACTTCAAGGCAAAATCTATAAAACACTATATAGGAAAATGACTTTAACTGTAGTTAGGGGAGAGATGATGGGTGGTTGTAGTCCAAGCAGAATAACCGTCCATTCAGTTATACAATATAATTCACACAGATTATGCAGAGGGGATGCTGAGGGATGTAGTTCACATCTATGTACCATTCAGATATACAATATATTCACCACAGATAATGCAGAGAGGGGCTGCTGAGGGATGTAGTTCAACATTGTACCATCCAATTTCAATTATAATTCATACGATATTGCCAGTGTAGGATGTGAGGGATGTAGTTCACACAAACGTACATTAAAATATACAATAATAATCACACGGATATTGAAGAAGGGGTTTGATTGAGGGATGTAGTTTCACAAATTTACCTTTCAAATATACAATATAATCACACAGATTTCTTGCAGAGGGGTTGCTGAGAGATGTAGTTCACACAACGTACCATTTCAGATATACAATCTCTTCACAGATATTGCAGAGGGGTTGCTGAGAGAGGTAGTTCACACAAAAGTACCATTCAAATTTACATTTAATCACAGATATTTGCTGAGGGGTTTGCTGAGAGATGTAGTTTCACACAACGTTACCTGTGAAGAAAGGGACTAATCATTCAGGTGGGAGGTAGAAGTTAATGTTGAGTAATCATAATTCGGTCAAAATTCATTGCTCTTCAAAATGATGTCACCTTAAAATAAATGCTGGCAGACCAAAAGGTCTATCAAACATCGTTCACATCAATCAAGATAATACATAAAAAATGCATATATCATGAAATAGATACGGAATCCCCTCAATATAAATACAAAAGATCTGTCCTATAATTGTAGGGGGGGGTGGGGGGTATTGGGGTGGGGTGGGGGGGGGGGGGGGGGGGTGGGAAAATCTGGTGTCCAGTACCAAGATCCAATAGGCCTCTCTATTAATAAGGGCTTTTCTCCAATCTCCTCCTCATAGTGTTTTTTTTTAACTTGCTCTATGGCTACTACCCTTAGAATGTTACTAAAGACCTGGTGAGAATGTCTCGAAATGTTTTGGACACCTCCGGATCTTGCGGACGATAGAATGGTGTAGCGTCAAAACGTGTGTTCTTGATCACTAACTTTGAGACATTAGTGGTGCTATCTGTACTGCCACCTTTGCACAGATCGACCGAGCTAGATAAACTACGTGTGAACTGTGACAATTCATGACAAATGTAAATTTGATTATTTTTTTACCTGTCTGCAAAGACTCCTATCTCTCTTCCTTGGTCCATATATTTGCAGCTGCAAATCTATAGTGCCTACAATTAACAGAAAACACCTTCAAAATCAAATCAGGTATCTCTTCTGGACAGATAGTATTTACTAGCCATGTGGGAGATAAAACTTTTACAACATGTGGTTTTTGGGGATATTTCGCATCAATTCTTTAACTCTTAATGACCCTCCCGGGCGTATTTTCTTTTGATGGTGGGCATTTCAGGTCGTTCGTCTGCATCGAGGACGTCTTTTGACTTCGCGCAGCAGAATATCGAGTTATGCGGCGCCCTGGCGCCGCAGAGTGCGCTGAGGGGGGGGGGATATCCCCCACCCAGGGGCTGTACTTCAAATCCCTGATCCCAGAGTATACCCTGTGAGCATTGGGGAGCGGAGAAAACCTCGCAACCCGATATGCTTTAAACCTTTGATGGCAAGTGGGGTAGTGGTGGCGTTGTACCGCAGCGGCATTTCCAAAGGGTCCCCTGCTCTGTCAGGTAATGGAACACCCGGTGGACTGACAGAGCCCGGGGGGAAGGCCTGCCCACTGTCAGCCTGGAACCTAGAATGGGACCCAGAGCTGTCTGGTATCCAGCCAGTGACTAGGACGCACTGTGTGCGTTCCAAATCACTGCCTGTGTCAAATTGACACATATTATAATGTATTTGCATATATTAATATGCTAATAATTTACTAAATTTAAAAAAAAAAAAAAAATATTAAAAAAAAATAGAAAAAAAAATACTGCAATTATTTATAAATTTACTTAAACTATTCCGCCATAAAGTACAACATGTCTCGAATAAAACGAGGCCTCATACAACTGTGTCATTGAAAAAACAAAAAAGTTACAACTGTTGAAACGCAAGGAGGCAAAAATTAAAAAAATGTTCTGGTCATTAACTACTTTTCAGGAGTTCGGCTTAAGGGGTTAAGAATTTGCCCAAGTATGGGATCTACTGTTAATACAGGTAAAAATGTGTGTATAATGTTAGTGATTTCGTTAAACTGTCTACTGAAACAAGTCGTGAAACATAACGGAAGCTTATCCTTCTTGGACCTCCTATCCGATGCATTAACTCACTCCTGTTCCTCAAATGTGCTTTATTGATACACACTTGTATCTGCCATGGTTTGTATCCTCTGCATCTCAACCTGTCACTAATGACTTTGTATCTTGGTCATAATCCTCTAAACGGCTACAATTTCTTTTAGATCTAATAAATTCCCCTGTTGGGAGACTGGTAATCACATGGTTCAGGTGACCACTGGATGCATATAAAATGCTGTTCCCTGAAATGGGTTTTCTGTAAGTTTAGGAATGTATCCTGCCACTATCCAAATCCCCTAGAAGTTTAGGAATGTATCCTGCCACTATCCAAATCCCCTAGAAGTTTAGGAATGTATCCTGCCACTATCCATCCCCTAGAAGTTTAGGAATGTATCCTGCCACTATCCAAATCTCCTAGAAGTTTAGGAATGTATCCTGCCACTATCCAAATCACCTAGAAGTTTGGGAACGTATCCTGCCACTATCCAAATCCCCTAGAAGTTTAGGAATGTATCCTGCCACTATCCAAATCACCTAGAAGTTTGGGAATGTATCTGCCACTATCCAAATCCCTAGAAGTTTGGGAAATTTGTATCCTGCCACTATCCAAATCCCTAGAAGTTTAGGAATGTATCTGCCACTATCCAAATCCCCTAGAAGTTTAGGAATGTATCCTGCCACTATCCAAATCCCCTAGAAGTTTGGGAATGTATCCTGCCACTATCCAAATCCCCTAGAAGTTTAGGAATGTATCCTGCCACTATCCAAATCCCCTAGAAGTTTAGGAATGTATCCTGCCACTATCCAAATCCCCTAGAAGTTTGGGAATGTATCCTGCCACTATCCAAATCCCCTAGAAGTTTAGGAATGTATCCTGCCACTATCCAAATCCCCTAGAAGTTTGGGAATGTATCCTGCCACTATCCAAATCCCCTAGAAGTTTAGGAATGTATCCTGCCACTATCCAAATCCCCTAGAAGTTTAGGAATGTATCGTGCCACTATCCAAATCCCCTAGAAGTTTAGGAATGTATCCTGCCACTATCCAAATCCCCTAGAAGTTTAGGAATGTATCCTGCCACTATCCAAATCCCTAGAAGTTTAGGAATGTATCCTGCCACTATCCAAATCCCTAGAAGTTTAGGAATGTATCCTGCCACTATCCAAATCCCCTGGGAAGTTTAGGAATGTATCCTGCCACTATCCAAATCACCTAGAGTTTGGGAAATGTATCCTGCCACTATCCAAATCCCCTAGAAGTTTGGGAATGTATCCTGCCACTATCCAAATCTCCTAGAAGTTTAGGAATGTATCCTGCCACTATCCAAATCCCTAGAAGTTTAGGAATGTATCTGCACTATCCAAATTCCTAGAAGTTTAGGAATGTATCGGCTACTATCCAAATCCCCTAGAAGTTTAGGACCGTATCCTGCCACTATCCAAATCCCCTAGAAGTTTGGGAATGTATCCTGCCACTATCCAAATCCCCTAGAAGTTTAGGAATGTATCCTGCCACTATCCAAATACCCTAGAAGTTTGGGAACGTATCCTGCCACTATCCAAATCCCCTAGAAGTTTAGGAATGTATCGTGCCACTATCCAAATCCCCTAGAAGTTTAGGAATGTATCCTGCCACTACCCAAATCCCTAGAAGTTTAGGAATGTATCCTGCCACTATCCAAATCCCGTAGAAGTTTAGGAATGTATCCTGCCACTATCCAAATCCCCCTAGAAAGTTTAGGAATGTATCCTGCCACTATCCAAATCCCCTTTAAAAGTTTGGGAATGTATCCTGCCACTATCCAAATCCCCTAGAAGTTTGGAACGTACCCTGCCACTATCCAAATCTCCTAGAAGTTTGGGAATGTATCCTGCCACTACCAAATCCCCTAGAAGTTTAGGAATGTATCCTGCCACTATCCAAATCCCCTAGAAGTTTAGGAACGTATCCTGCCACTATCCAAATCCCCTAGAAGTTTAGGAATGTATCCTGCCACTATCCAAATCCCCTAGAAGTTTGAGATCCAAAACGTGATCTTCACCTTATTGGTTTCAGAAGTGTTTTTGGGTTTCTAATTTAAATTTATAAAAATTCCACAAATTTAGGGGGGAAAATGGGCCCCCCTCCCAAATTACCCAGGAGGGATAATGAGCCCCCGGATGTGAGGGATACTGAGCCGGGGTTACCAGTGCGGGTACACGACCCCGGGTATACAGGCGGGTACAGAGCCACGGTATACGGGGGGGAACCGGGGCGGTATACGTGAGGGAAAGAGCGGCGGATACAGTGAGGGGGATACATGGGCCACGGTTACGTAAAGTACAGGGCCCGCGGTTACGGGACGGGAACATGGCCGGCGGTATACAGGAGGGTACAGAGCGGCGGATACGTGAGGGATACACGAGGGCGGTTACAGTGGGGAACATGAGGGGGTTTTCCCGTGAGGGATACACGAGGGGCGGTATACAGTGCGGGATAATGAGTGCGGTTTATACGTGCGGGATCGAGCCGCGGTATCAGTGACGGGAAAATGAGCCGCGGTTATACAGTGAGGGATCAGGGGCCCCCCGGTAACCCAGGCAGATAAATGACCCGCGGAAAACGGACGGGTAATGAGGGGGTTTCAGGCGGGATCCTGGCGGGGTTACAGTGGGGATCACGAGCGGGGTTTCAGTGAGGGTAAGGGGGGAAAACAGTGGGGGTACACGAGGGGGTTAACAGTGAGGGTACATGGTGCGGTATCGGGGGGTACTGAGCGAGAACAGTGAGGGGGATAATGAGCCGGTAACATAAGGATAATGGCCGCGGTATACAGTGACAGGATCTGGTGCGGTATAAGTGAAGGGTACCCGGCCCCCGGTTACGGAGGGATACCGAGCGCGGTATACGTGACGGTTAAGGCGGCGGTTTCAGTACGGTACATGGGGGGTTACAGTGGGGAACTGGTAGCGGTATCGGACGAATCAGAGCGTGTATCATGGGAATACATGAGCGGGGATACAGGCGGGATACATGGTGCGGTATACAGGATGGATAATGGCGGCGGTTTTTACAGTGGGGTACTGAGTTCGGTTTCAGTGAGGATAATGAGCGGCGGATAAAGTGAGGGATACAGGTGCGGTTACAGTGACGGTACAGGCGCGGTAACAGTGATGGCCATGAGCGGCGGTATCCTAAACGGAACATGAGCGGCGGTAACGTGAGGATACATGGCCCGCGTGTGTTGTTTATATATCTTAAAATTTCTTCCTGTTCTAAAGAGGAAGAGAGGGGGTAACCAA